>JALPQI010003086.1:0-79200 GCA_025490895.1 Thaumatotibia leucotreta
CATTATTATTGGCAATCGTTTTCAAGTATTAGTAGAGTTGACAAATATTTAAATTATCTGTACAATTAATTTTATTTCCTTCGAACGATCAATGTAACACGTGTACTGCTTAGTTGTCAAACGCTACGAGTAGCTGCGGACTGTCATTGTCAATAACGATCCATTTGCAAGTACATTGCTTCTCACTTAGCTTTTCTTAATCGTATATACCGATGGGACAAAATGCCCATTCTTATATAATTAACTTAATTAATTATTATAACGTTTAAAATTAGAATTTTTAATCAAATAATGCTCACGGTTTGGCTAAAAATCAGCGTCTCAACACTCAGTTTCAATAAAAGCCTGCATTCTATTAACGCACTGTATATCCACATTATCATCATCATTATCATTGAAGCCTATTTCAGTTCACTGTTGAACGCAGGAGGAGGTAATAGAATTCATTTTGGAAGAGGGAGAGTGATTGACATTGACATGACACATCGTTTTAAAATGAATTCTAACTATAAGAATCTAAAATTCATTTTTATATAAGGTGACTGTTAAAGTTACTGGAGAGTGGCCAGTTACTAGCAAGTTACCCTACTATACTAGTACAGGAAACAGTAAATGTTTACGTATTTTTAGTAAACTTTACTAATGGATGTAGTTCTTTGTTGTCAATTGCATCGAATGGAGCAAGAAATTGTTTTTCAAAATTAATCAAGTAAGTACTTCACGTAATTACAAAACTGAACTAAGTAAATGTAACTGTTAAGACAAACATCAAGAGGCGTATCTGAATGCCTGGAGGCTGCAGACGACCTAAAATAGTCCTTAAAGCCAAGTATGTTTGTTCGACTCAGTCGACCTTACTGTCTCATGTTTATGTCGAAGGCGGATTGTATAATCCGCCGTATTACAATACGCCTAGCCGGATTACAAAACAGCCCTGTTTTGTAATACGGCGGATTGACGATTAGCCGGATTGAATACGGCTAAATTAAAATCAGGCGGATTGTGTTCGACACCAAACGTTATTCAATGCGGCTAGCCGTATTGTAATACGGCGAGTCATGAGCCGCCGCTTTGTCAGTTTTTGGTTCCCATTTTTGACACTCGCGGCGTTGCCTGTCATAACAACAAAAATGGCGTCGTTTGCCGGGAGTCTAGTTGAAAATTTTACAAGATAATCGTGGAATAAACGACGAAAAAGTGTTAAATATGTGCGAAAACAGTGAATTTAAGAAAAACTTTGATGAACAACTAAGCAACTTCCATAATACTCATAATAACCCGCTATATAACCTCAAAAACTGTTTTTGAGGTTATATATCACATAAAATCCGCCAAAGTAGCCATGAATGACGGTGTTCGGCGGAATGCTACCCAATATTACTGGTATAGTAAATACGATGTTATGGATGTAGGCGGTGAATTTTATTTAATCTTTAAAAAAAGTGTTTTTTTGTGAATTGTGATTTAAAAATGACTGATACCATAAATAAAAGTAATGTTAATTACTAAACAATTAATGAATATCATTAAGAAGATTATTGTAATTAGATTTTTCTTATCAATATTTTTGAGAATTGTGATTTAATTGTCATTTAAAGATGACTGTTACCATAAATAAATAATGTTAATTACTTAACAATTAATAAATATGATTAAAAAGGTTATTCTAGTAAGATTTTTCTTATTAAAAATGTTACATTTACACATGTTTTTTGATGGCTGTATCTTGTGAATTGCAATTTAAAAATAACTGATACCTACCATAAATATGTACCTATTGTTGGTTACTAATTAAGAAGATTATTTTTGTTCGATTTTTCTTTCTAAGTAAAAATGTTTCAGTTTCAACATTATTTTATTTTGTATGGTCACCCTACAATCGGAATAGTTTTTCAATACGGCTAAACGTGGGCCGCCATATTGAAGAACGTATCGGAATGACAATCCGGCTAATCGTCAATCCGCCGTATTACAAAACAGGGCTGTTTTGTAATCTGGCTAGTCGTATTGTAATACGGCGGATTATACAATCCGCCTGCGACATTTACATATAATCGCTAATTTAGGTTACATTAATGTTTGTTAAAGGTAAATAATTACACAGACAAAACTAAGACGTGTAGAATTACATGGTTTAGTTTGAGAAACTTGAGCTAAACATGCATGAACAATAAAAAAATTCTTGGGACATTTTACATAAATCAACATAGCTCCCCGGTAAGCTCAGTTGCTATCTTTTAAAATAATATTTATAATCTAGGAAAGTATTGACAATTAAGGTCTCTGCCCACTAGACCGTACCATACCATGACCGTAGCATGAACGTATCAGACAATAAACTATTCTTTGTATTGAAAAGTATGACGCCGTGTTGGCCGGCGCTAGAACGTCCTAGTGGGCATAGTCTCATACTTTAGTTTTTGTCTGATACGTTCGTGCTACGGTTATGTTATGGTACGGTCTAGTGGGCAGAGGTCTTTAAGGTAAGGTAGGTTTATTATTAACTAGTTAAATTTCATTTATGTACATATCTGTAAATGAACCTTTTATACTAAAATGATTTTAATAAGACTGCGCAATATCCGAAGCAAAGTTTATTTAAGATTCTATCTGAAAAGTAACGTTTTGAATAAAATTCAAATTTGGGCCTTGTAAATAAAGATTAAAGATATTGCTTCTAAGAACAAACCTACGTAGAACAAAGTTATTTCCAAAGTTCCACATTTAAGACGATACGTCTAAAGCTCAGGCACACTTCATTTGCAATTCGATACCTTCAAACTTTGTGATTAAAAAACTTGAATGCTCATACTAATTCAGGTTATATTAAAGAGCGGAAAACATAAAGTGGTCTTAAGATGTTGGATGTTTAAGTGTGCTTGTGGTTTGTGGGAAAACGAAATTGTGTTTTGTAACGAATCGCTTGTGAAATGTAACTTTTGTTAATGAGAAGGAAACAATTTCACAATAAATATTTGTTATAAGGTTGGCAAACCTTACCAAATTTGATTTAGGTACCTAAAGATTGCAAATTACGACATCTTGCCTCATACAATTTAATTATAACCTGTGGTACTGGTAATGCGCTTGTGATTGTATTTGTATTGCTGGGGCCTGTTTATCAAAAGCTTGTAACTTGTAATACAAGTGGAAGTCTCTTTTTATCGTCATTAATTAGATAAGGACTGCCGTTTGTATTCCAATTTAAAAGTTTTTGTTAAATAGGCCCCAGGTCTTCATTATACTCTGTTTGGTTTGGTGTTTAAAAAAAGGTAAACAATCTTGCAGTATCTTTTTATTGAAAACTACGAGTAGAAAATAAGTTTTAGCAAATATACATAATATAGCAAGGAAATACAGTGATTTACATTGTTTTTGATTCATAAAGTACCTAGTTTGGATTTTTATATGCATTTTTCAATAAAAAGATAGGTACAGTCAAGTGCAAAAATAAGTGTCGAAAGAATCCGCTCATAAATATGTTAGGGTGAAATCACCAATAGATGAACAGTGCAACTTTCCCAGCTTTAAATATTTTTTTCTACATGATTTAACTCATATTCGTCAATTTTTATTTTTTTATATGATTCGGCATTTAATTGAGTTTAGAATAAGTTATATTCGTGCCTCGTACTAAACTTCAGTAATTTTATAAAAATGATTATATTAAAAGAAGGAGTCAAATTTCCCAGTAGTTGAACAAAGTGCCCTATCACTGAACAATTTAACCCCAATAGATGAACCAGTATAATTGCAATACAGCGAGACCAATATATGAACGGCAAGACTCTAATAGATGAATAGAACATAGTAAAAACGTTACTTTATTAGATAAATTAATTGTATTTAACCTTAACAACCTTCTTTTGATGAAATATACACACGGTGTAGGTGTACATTGTGTAACAATCTGATCTCTAAGTTTAACTTTTCCCAAATTCAACCGTTCAATAAAATCAGTTAGTTCATGTTTTGGACACCGCATCAACGAAATGAACTAACTAAATTGATTCGAATTCATTTATTGGATTTCAATCCAAAAGATGAACCAGTAAATTTTCCAAGTTCACGTTTTGGACAGCGATTCTTGAGTTGAACAATCCCCGTTTCCATACAAAAATAAATTACTTTAAAACGTGATACATGAAAAAAGGGTCGTTCATCTTTTGGTCTAAAAATCAATTACAAAACTGATTGTAATTTTATATATAAATATTACATCTAGCTATTTTATTATAATTTACACAAGCATTTGAAAATACGAGCCTTTGCCCAAAAGTTGACCGTCGTTCATCTTTTGGCCCGAACACACAATATTGGAACCATAACTTGACCAGCAAATATCTCATAAAATAAATAAAAAATAAGTATTCTTTATAATATACACAATAGAGATATAAGTCTAAAATCTATACTGAAGTGAATCAAGGAAATAAAAGCCATATTTGATTTTTTACGTAATTAAAAGCTTAAATTTTTGAGGGCTTTTCTTAATAAGGATCCCATATAAAACGCGATTTTGGCGCGAAGCGCAAATTCGAGGACCGCTCACTGCCTCGTGCGTGGCTTAATTGACTGGGAATTCGCATGGGAGACGCGATATAGTGCTGCTGCATGTGAGAAAAATACTTCCGGGCGTGTAAAATTATTCCTAATTTAATTATTTGCATTTTTAGACCTATCAGTCAACTTCTGGGTGGCAGTCATCTATTGGTGCTTTTACCCTACGACGTTCTTATTACACAGAATTAGAGTGCGCTGGGACATATTTTTGAACATTTTTGTATGCACCTTATTTTGTCTTTGACTGTACTGCAAGATTGTTTACCTTTTTCTAAACACCAAACCAAACAGAGTATAGTGACGGGAATTGGTAACAAGTTAATAGCGAGTCACCTGTTCTTTTACATTCTATACCTACCTTATAACCTTGAGTGTCGGAAACTCTCGAGGGGAGTTCTCTGTGGGCGATCCATTTTCGCTACAAAGCGGAAAATCACGGTTTCGGCTACGAGCGTAGCGCGTAGCATTCGCTAGCACTGAAACTTTAACCGCCTAAAGCACATTGTATTTTTAGAACAATCAGTTGTTATAACTCTGTATTACAAAATAAAATACATTTTATTATTATTTTTTTGCCTTTGAATAGTATACGTGATGAGTAACTTTGTTGGGCTTTACGGTGATATAATGTCCCAGTCTTAACTTCAGTTCTAATCAGCCAAATTTCGGAGTAGGTATCCCAATATACTTCTATAAAACGATATCTTATTATTGCCATATGTCAGTGAGAAAGAGATGGCATTAAAAGCTCTCAGTCTGGAAAGTCCCAAATAGTTTTACGTCGAGCAGGTACTTATACTTAGCTTAGAGTCTTAGAGGTACAAAGGCGACCAACAATCTTCGACAATTAGGGCAAGGACGCTAATTGCGCTAATGCCCCCCATTATCCGAACTCTCTAGAAATGGGGGGTTATTTATGGCGCACTTTCGACGACTAATGTCGTCTGGAAAAAATGGCGACAGATTTACGAAATGAAGAAGCCGTGACCGGAAACTACGACAAAGAAGAGGGATTTGGAGATCGATAAAGGAGCGCATATTTAGTTCCCGCTCAAGACGAATAGAGTAGCTCTGCAATGTCTGTACTAAGTGAACTCTGACTTAGTATCAACAACAGATGCCTATCTAAAATTAAATATAGTAATCATATTTTTCAATGTTATGGCAGATATCCGGACCACTTTTCTACAGCACCATCTCTGACCCATCCAACCTTCATCACCATAGCCCATTTTACTCTTTTCTTTTTAATTTTCAATAGCCTCTTTACGCCTGCTGTCACCGATTCACGGATATTCGTGTCCGTTAATGTGTGTTACGTGTTGGATCTACGTATATATCCCCGCGCAAGCCTATCAAAACACCGATATTTTTAGTCATGTGATTCCAAAGGAGATAATAAAAATAAAAATGACAATATTATTTTTCAAAGCGACTGAAAATTCGTAACTAGAGTCTGTGCGGAAAGTGATGGCGTCTACCTTGAAGGCACGCATATATAGTTCGCGTGTCTTCACTTTCCGAACTTTTTCAAAACATAAATCCTAATCGTCTTTACGGTTTTCTTACGTTATTTGAATTACTACTTTTGAGTAGATTTGGCCTTAAAAAATATACTTGTAGTAAGGTAGGTATAGGTATACCTAACCGACAATAGTCGATTTGTTTAAGGCCATATTAAATTTATGGCAGCTTGTTTAATATAGGAATAATTATGTATTTTACAGTGGGTAATGAATGTACCCGTACAATAGGGTTACGGGTATCCAAGTTTAGATCTTTACTTACTTTTTTTAGGACTTTGGTTCATTTGGTATTTTTCTTTGGCAATGTGCATGACATCTAAAATGTATAATCTTTACTTTCTTAGCTAAAAAATAAGCATATTTATGAAATGCGGTAGAAGACTATAAAAGGTTTAGATTTACGCCCCATAAGAGTTGGAGGGTAGCCGCCATAAACTGGTTCATTGGTTTCATTTCGATGACACACTCCCTTTCCTCCATAGATGCTCTAAAAGATAAGTATCTATTAGATTTAAGTACTTGTACGGAAACAAATTGAAGTTCCATTTTATACTTGAACAGGGTTGAACAAGAACAAGGATGCTCGATAGATGCAAATTGAATAGAGATTTCTTAAAAAGCCCAAATTAACAAAACAATTTTCTTAACTAGTGCGGAAAAGTACACTTTGCGCACGCTTCGAGTGCGTAAATTTCTCTTCTTAAGGCACTTGTTATGAAAAAAGTAGTTCGATACACGCGTAAAAACTTTTTTTAACTCTGGTCATTGTCGCCCTCGTTTCACTCGGGCTCCAAATTTTGCAAAAAAAAAATGTTTTGCACTTGCATCGAAATGTACTATTGTTGTTTTAGAAAGTCTCTTAGCAACCTCGTATCAGTATCTGAGATACGAGCTTGTCTTCAAGTAGGTATGAATGTCTTTGACGTATTCAATTTCAGAGAGAGGGCTATGCTAGGAGTCTCTCTGCGTGATCGGATTAAAAATGAGACCATCCGCAGCAGAACCAAAGGGTATGTCTCCCAATATACATAAACAAACTCTAGGCGAATATTATAATATGTAGGTACACTACACTCAATCAACTGAAAACACCAACATCTCAAAACCCTTGTCGAAGTAACGTTGTAAACCCAATTGTAAGAAATCTCACAACTTGTCATTTTGATATGGTTCTAGAGTGAACTAAGGCCGATTGGTTTAGTTTACGACCTCAATACTTCCGATATGAAAACAGCGTTGGAATAATTTTATAATATAAAATAAGGAAGGTATTCCAGGAAGCCTTCCGCCGGTTTCTATTACATCGTCGGTATATTTAATTAAGATAACATGGAGAGGCTTCTGTGGGGTAACGAGATTGAAATACGTTTCAGGAAAACCTTAGCATATAGATTTAAATATACTCAAGTTTCAGAGAACTTATATAACAGTTTAATAAATGAATAAACATGGAACAGTGAACAAATAGTTTTTGATACTTTTCATCACACGTACCTGTTTGGTAAGTGATGCGCGCCGTAGATGCGTCATTACACCCTAGGGCTGTCAAGGATTTTCATACAACATTACGTCGCACTAGCGCGTCGCGCGCCGCGCCGAGATTTTATCCCTGATTTTGAGAAAAGATTTAGACCCTTTTTATCCACTTGAACGTCCACCCCGCGCGACCATATTCCGGTCAACTGTCCGGGTTTTTTTAGCGACGTACGCCCCGCGCTGCGCAGTCACAAGATTTTACAAAAACGTTTATATTTTCTAAACTACTTAAGGTATAATAATAAAAAAAATCAGGAGTATAAATGAAAATACAATTATTAAAATACAATGATAGTCATTGTAAAATACCTAATGATTTTGACTATAATCAAGGTTAAACTTAACACATCGGTAAAAAAATAAGAAAGATAACCTTCATATTTTAAACTCACTTGACAGGTATCACACTGTCAAAAACTTAAGATGATACACATTATCGTATAGAGCACACGTTCCTGATCATTTTTATGTATAATAACCCCAAAAATATGTAAATTAACGTGAAATACTTACGACATAACTAGGAGTCCTTAGCAAACACTCAGGCAGTTTGACCCAACACTGACAAATTATATTTTTTTATCGACTGAGTAACGAGCGTACACTGCCATATATATTTTTAGCGCAAACTAGTTTATTAGGCTACGTTGTTGCAACAAGGGAATTAGGAAATAATGCCTCTATATTTCGCTAAATGCCGCTATAATCAACTGTGTCTCCTTCGACTTCATTGGATAGTATAGCATCCACGAACAGTCTACTGCCTTTTTTGTTTGGATACTATGCTATCATCGGACGTTCAAGTGGTTAGAGTAGTTTTGTCAAAATATATCGCCACGCTGGGCAATCCGATTAGCGATCGCAGTAATGTATGCACTATGATGACGCTGATGCCCATCATTCACGACACTTCAATTCCTTAGTCGACTCTACGACACCCGCGGGAAGAGTTGGGGTGGTGACAAGTCTATTCTTGCTGCCGTCACCACACGGCACAAATATTTTTGAGCATTTACCTCCAAATGCGCAATGGACAAAAATAGGTAGATGATTTATCATCACACTTGCTGCCTAAGCGCGCCATTGTTTGCGCACGCAGCGGGAGTAATAGAAAAGTGAAATTGCCTAGGGAGTAATAGAAATGTCAGTACCTACGTCATTTAATAATGTTATTTCTTAAAACATATTTTTTTGTCGGCAAGTGAGATGAAAAACATTGTATGCATCACGGTCGGTAAGCGGAATACTAACTCGAGTCATAAAGGCCTAAACTCTTCTAACACTCTCGTTAGTAATTCTGTACTTATTTCCCTTGATGCACAATGTAGGTACTATTGATGACGTAAAATAATAATATTGTGTATTACCTACTGCCACAATGCAAAGGACCGTAAGAAAAGCGTTTCACTAGTAATTTGATGAAAAATACTGTAGGGAGGTAGACGCGACGCTAAAATAGGTCTCCGGTGTCTAGGAATATGTAAAATTTCGCCTGAACGCGTCTTTCAGGGCTAGATGGGCGATAAAGACGGGCTTTTGCGCTGTAGGAGTCTGAATTATGAGGGTTAACTCCCTAGGTCACGGAGTAGGCATTTTGTGTGTCACCTTAAAATGAGACAATACATGCTTGGTATGAAGTTTTAAGCTGACAGGGTAATTTACATTATTACTATGATTTACCATTAAATATTGGGAGTTCAATTTGAAATATTAACATTCATGTATTTCATTTAATAATTTATTTCATTATCGTACACCAAAACGGCAAATACCTAAACATTGAAAAGAGCGTCCTAGTTAGCGTAAAGAACTAAGTAAGGTGGGGTAAGTTTTTTTTAATGGGGTAAGACAAAAAGCTACTTGTATACGCTGTGCCAGAAGGACGACTTTTTGTCTTATTAAAAAACCGTTTCATCTTACATCACCTTACCTTATACAGGGTGTTTTTTTTTCGACCGTTCAAATTCTTCGTAGTGAATGTGTAGGTCATACTCACCAACTTTTACTATGGGGACAAAGTCGAAATCGCGAAAAAAAAATCAGCTGTTTCATACAAATTGGCGGCATTACGCCGGCCGAAATGTATGAAACAGCTGATTTTTTTTCGCGATTTCGACTTTGTCCCCATAGTAAAAGTTGGTCAGTATGACCTACACATTCACTACGTAGAATTTGAACGGTCGAAAAAAAAACACCCTGTATTGTTATGAGAGAACTTTAAATATTTACAGTATTTGTTAAAAGGGCCGGTTTCACTATGCAAACACGGCTACGCTCTTTAGTAACAATGATAATAAGTATTTCTTCTTGTCTTATTCGGCGTCTTTAGCAATTAATTAAATTACATGGCATTTGTTTAGGTAATAAACTCTGACCAGGGGTCTGTTTATCAAAAGCTTGTAACTTGGAATATAAGTGGAAGTCTCTTTTAATCGCTATGAATTAAATAAGGACTTCCGCTTCTATTACAAATTACAAGCTTTTGATAAACAGGCCCCAGCTCGTCAGTAGAAACAGTAGTTCAAAAAATGTAGACGCGAAAATTGGGCTACACAAATAAAGATTCAAATTCTTATAACATTAAAAATAAGTCACGTACATAGTTGAGTCTATATTGCAAAAAAATTTAGGTAGGTATATAGCCAAGGCCTTAATCAAAACAAAAAACACGATCGCATCAAATTGTGTTACAAAAATGTATCATACAAGAGCCAACAACCTTTAGCGGAAGAAAAAGGGTAAATAAAAAAAAATAACTTAGGTGAGTACCTATTGTTGATTGCTCATAGAAAATTTGAATAAAGTTGCCTTATTTCACTGCCAAAAGTTGTTGGGTCAAAATTCTTTTCGTTGTCTCGTTTCATACCACTCGTCACGCTTTTAGTTGCTATCTCGACTCAGTAAAAAAAAACCGGTGCACTTGTATTTCTTTTTTACGCTAGATTTTAATCCATACATCAGAAATTGAAAACAAAACATCATCTCATACAAAAGTCACCACTGCGTCACGTTTTTTAGAGGCACAAATTAAACAACGAAAATAATTATAACCTTCTTACACAAAATTTAAATTCGTAACAAAAATGATGACGTGTAATTTTGTTTTCAGTAAAGGCCTTTAGCTTTGTTCAATTTTGTTCGCAATCGACCATCTCACATTTGTACCTAATGTTTATAAATGTGACCTTTAAGATTGAAATAAGATGCTAGTTATTCAGTAAATAAGTGAAACAGCCTTCTCAACTTTTTCAGCAAATAGCATCTTTTTATTCAAATAGTACCATTGTAATGCTGATGGAAATCTAGCCAGATGCTCATGTACTCTGGGATTATTTACATAGCTTTCGCGACAATCTCACGCGTGTTTTATTTATTTGTGCACTAGATTTGGCACGCTGAATTATTTAAGCTTAGCTTTTAAATCTAATAAATACTTCGTCGTTTATCAGCCTCCGACGTAAGTAGGGCCACCAACTGTACTAATCGTCAGAAAAATTTAAAAAAAGTCGATAAAAGAACTAAAAACGTATTATTCCATAATCACGCATTTCTAGAACACAGTCTTGGTTATATGACGAACTTAACAGTTCACATAATTTTTTATTTATAATTATTGATATTTATTAGTACGAGTATTATAATCACCAAATTAAGAAGATCCTATCATCTGTGATTTCCGTCATTGGTTTTTTATCATCATATCCTACTTTCTGAATGCAAATTCTTGCAAATGAATGAAAATTAACAAACGCGCCATACATGTACACATTATAACATTTGAAGAGATCTCCCGATTTCTCCAAGACCCCATTATCAGACTCTAACTTGGTGAAAACGGGAACGGGACCAACTCGTGGGTAATACACGTTCACAAAAAAACATACATAAAACAAAAAAAAAAACAGTCAAATTGAGAACCTCCTCCTTTTCTTGACGTCGGTTAAAAATATATCTGCTAATGCGAATGTCGTCGGGTGAGAATGCAATTGTGCTATACGCCACTTGCCTTGGTTTAGAGGAGAGCGAAATGAAACAAAAAAAAATATTTCTCGGAATGTCTTATAATTTTGCAATATTTAACTTAACTGGCACTTTAGTATATTAATTTACTATTTTTTGTTACATGCAATTAATGTTTAACTTATAATAGTCCTGAGATATAAGTAGTTTTATAATTGCCATATCCATTTTGGTAAGAAAATGTTTAACTTGCTATGTATGATATGGCACAAAGTTATGGATGTGTCACAAAATGTTAGTGCAATGTCAACAAAGGTAGACATTAAAAACAATTGCTTATGCAAATAAAAGTTATTTTACGACTAGATTTATTTCAAGTCAAGACGATAATTTATCTCGAATATGAAGACATAATTATTCAAGTGGTCCTGTGGTGCCAACATTGATTTCCAATATTTATGTGAATCATTTTTTTACATTATTGTTAATAAGTACCATCTAATAGGTGACCTTCTCTATTTTGTGAAAAGATAAGCTTTTCAACGATATCTAGTGCTAATGTAAAAAATATCGATGAGAACAACTTATAATACGTTCACTAATGAATGACATATTAACGTAATTATTTCTTATCAACGAATACTATTACAGTTTAAGTACCTAAATACGCGCTCTATAAATTAAAAAACATGTCATGTAATATGTACTTCAGGAATAGTGACCGAGGCCTCCTGTGGCCAGGACTTAAATGGCATGGCATGGCAGGAAAATAGGAGGTCGCTGGATCGATTCCAGTCCTGGTCATAGGGGGTTCGGTCACTTTTTCTGTAGTATAATATATATCATTTCATACAATTTATGGTTAGGTACTCGTAATTATAAATATTATGTATTTATACCACCAACTTATTAAGATAAAAGCTTGAAATATGAATGACACAAATAATTATAAATCAAACCTACCTTCTTTATTGTCATTTATCAAAAGCCTACCCTAGGTTAAAAAAAAAATATCGAATCGATACAATCAAATCGATTAATGGATTATGTCACAAAAATGTTGATCGGTTAGTCGCTTGGCACACTGATAAATAGGCTGTTAACCGTAAATTTGTGTCATGTCCGGACATGGCACAATATTGTAATCACTATTTATTGCGGTTAGAGGATATGGCACAAAAATATATGTTTTTTTTAAATATAAAATAAGAATTTTCAAAAATCGATTACTGTTATGAACTACAAAAAAAATATGCTATCAAGAACCATTAAAAACCGATTTTGCTTGAAAATGGATATGGCACAATTGCATTCTCACCCGACGATGTGTGTAATGGCAAATGTTATGGCAAGTTCGGTGTGGTGCAAGTCGGCTTTAACTTGGTGATAATTTGATAAAACAAAAATTGTGTTCTAAAAGTACGGGATTATGAAATAATGGAAGTTTTTAGGTTTACTTACATTTTTTTTTGTTTTTTATTGACGAACAGTAATACTTAATATCCATTGTAGATTGTGTGTTCAGCCTAGTAATTCAAAACAAGCAAATAAAGTAATTTTTCTTATTACGTACTTTTTCTTAAATATAGAATTTTAAGTATAGGTACTTAAATACGAATCTGCATTAAGTATTCAGAAAGTTAAAGTACCTAATGTAGTATGAAAGCGTTGTTAATAAGTTTAAATTGAACGGCAATTGACGATAAAGTACGTTCGAGAGAAATATGAAAAGTTCATTTTCTGATATAACTTAATCAATGGATCGTGAACGTGAGGTGAATGCAGTGCAAGTAGGTAATCAAATTGATTACTTCTAGAAGCTATTTTTGAACTTTTTTTTGTAAATTATAGCAATGAATGGGTAAAAGCTTAAAAGTGGTGAAATGTGAAACACAAATACTATGGAGCAAAATTACACAATTTGACCTAGGCTGATGGTAAGTTCAATAAAGATTTGTATTAATGTACCATGCTGGTTTGTATGCATGCTTTATACAATGGCAGACCTTATGCTATTTGTAATAAAGTACGCCGTTTAACAGTTAACAATGTTGCTGTTAGTACCATGAAACACGTACTATACTAATATGAAATGTGTAGAAAACAGAAATGACTGAGGAACAAGTATTTGTGATAAACAAACAAATGAAATGTCATCACGTTTGTATTTAGCCTAAGTTCTGTAGGCTTTACTACTAGAAAAAGGGGATTTACCACTGTTCTGTTTGTTGGTGAATGAACAATATTGCTTTTCTCTTCCGCGATACAGAACGTATAGTTAATTAGTGCCGGACACCAGACCGACAACATCGTCAACTCCTGATGATGCCTCGTAGAGAGGCAAAACACGTGTCGAGTATAGTGTTATTGGTGGTGGTTTGTTATAGTTATTTGCCCATTTATTTTTGCGGTGGGAGGGTGAGAAAATTAATTGCATGCAAAAAATACGCAAGTAATTATAGCGGGTACACTAATTAACTACATGTTCTGTATCGCGGAAGAACAAAGCAATATTGTTCATCCTTTAATATGGACTTCCACAAAGTAACGCCTGATAGGCTACGGCGGTCATCACACACACACATTAAACTCGCGAAAGCTCAAATCAGTACAGAAGGCCTAGTCAAGGTGCCATTCTGCGATCGTGTACGATAAGTCACATGACCACAATAATGTATGGGAATGGTCACATGACTTTTCGTACGCCTCTGTCATTCTCATACATTTATTACTACTTATCGCTCCTCTCACTAGCGCCGCGGCCACGACATCGGTCTAAGGCGACCGGCTAAGCGGAAAACGTATGGTGCTCCCTCTCGTACCCATATCAGCACCCCGCTCCAACTCATGGATTCGCTCGTCGCTGCGTAAAGGCATTCCCCACTCCGCAACAAAAAAAATCGTATGCGATAAAGAATGGCATCTTGGTTAGGCCTGCAGAGGTCGTTTTGAATAAAATTTAATTCACAAATAGGCAAGCTTCTACTTCATTTCTATTTTATTCCCTTAATCCCGATCGGATTTAGAAAAAGCGAAACTCGAAAAAACACGGGCCTTATTGTTATCCCGTGCCGAGAGCAATTCCGGGATCCATCGCTTCACTACAGAAGGGTACTGTAAGTACCTAGTTGTTACTATTGATTGTAAAAAGGTGAATATTCGGCGTTTTTACGACGTTTTCATTTCTTTTTTTATGTGACGAAGATAGACAATTGAGCTCTCAGCCCACCTGATGGAAAGCAGGAACTGAGGCCCATGAACATAGTGACCAAAAAATCGCCTATGCGCTGCCTACCCTGAGGACTTAGATGGATTGCCTCTATCTATGCAAGTAATTACACCGGCTATCTTACCCCTAAACCGAAACACAGCAGTGCAAACACTGATATTTAGCGGCAGGTTAACGGGTAAGACGGTGGTAGCTATCCTGGTGGACCCTGCACGAGGTCCTGCCACCAGCAAACACGTTTCGATATTGTTCGTCTCGTCAAATATTGTTACAAGACCCTGAGACTGTTATTTTAATGTAAACATGATTTAATACCGTAATCCAAGTCTAGAGTAATCAATGTTGTTACTCGTCCTTCCGTTTCGGTATTAATCACTGGACGACAGCTCTCCTCGGAGAATCACCCAAAATCACTCCGTTGCATCTTTCTCGCTCCAATAGTCTGTGAGTTTTAAAAATAGGTACACTTAGATACCTACTATTGCTATTTTATCCACACTACTGTGCAAGAGACGAGTGTGACCAGAATAGGCTTGCTACCGCGAACAACGAAGTTCGCAAATTTTGGGGATTTTGCTCTGTCACTCCAATGACGCCTTTGTTGGAGTGACAAAGACAAATCCCCGAAATTTACGAACTTCAGTGTTCACGGTAGCAGGGTAGCAATAAAATTTGTGTAAGGATGGTCACTCATTGAAAAAGATTTCAGGCTGTAGGGGAGAATAAGGGAATTGCGGACATGTAATTAATGTTACAAGTCAAGATAAATTAATGACATTGAAAAATACCATGGGCTTACATCTGCATGCCTAGTCGAAATTCCATTCTGCAATCGTATAAAGTAAGCGATAAGTAATAAATGTAGTAAAATGATAGATTCGAACGAAAAATCACGTGACCATGATGAATGGAAATGCTCACGTGACTCGTTCTCATAAATTTATTAAATCTTGGCCAGGCATGCTGTAATAGCGTACGACTATTTAAAAGATTTTCAAGAGCTTATAAATGAAGTTTCACGTGACACATGTTGTATAATCATAATATGGGTTTCAATTCATGGGCATTGTTCAGTCCAAGCACAAGAATTGATTTCAGGGATACCTTCTGAACAAGTTTATACAATACATTAAAACTACATGAAAAAAACCATTTTTTTGTAATGAAAACACATAGTAAAGGTACAGAAGCTAAGCCGTATTGCGAGTCAGATATAAAGGTATAAAGCTTTGAAGATAAGATGAGATAAAACAAAAAGTGGAGCGACGCGCGCTCGTCTGATGGGATCCGTGATATGTAGCAAGTTTTTCCTCTTGAATATATCATATATGAGCGTAGAAACAATGTTTTCACACCACCTATTTTGATAACTATACGGGTCTTTTCTTTCCTGTCAGGAGGTAACAAAGTGGAACTTTTTCTGTTCAAGGACTTTCAATTGCCAGCCTAAAAAATAACAATGAAATATGAAAATAAACAGTCCGTTCATAATCGATTACGATTTCCTTAGTACCAATTATTTGCATACATATTAAATATATATTGGCCGTGTGGTGACGGCAGTAAGAATACATTTGTCACCACCCCAACTCCTCCTGCGGGTGTAGAAAGAGTCGACTGAGCGATTGAAGTGTCACTGACCTTTATTTGATAAAATGTTGATGATGGGCAGCAGCGTCGTCATAGTGGACACATTACTGCGATCGCCATCCGCTTGCCCAGCGTGGCGATTATGGGCATTTCCCTCCTAATGCGTCTATACGCATAGTTAATAGGAGAGGCCTACGTCCAGCAGTGGACTATCACAGGCTGATGATGTGTGTGATGTGATATTAAATATACATTAATTTTTCTAGCGGTGTTGAAAGCAGTATTATGTGTCACATGCTCAAGGATCGGACAAACGCCCGTCATTCTGAAAACATAACCCTGTTCCGTATAGTAGAGACTTCTTTATCTTATGATACTAAGATATTTTATTTTATAAGATATTTTTTTTATAACAATAACATAAACCCCCTTATTCATAAACGTCTGCTAACTTAACAAGCCGCTAATAATTGTTTGTCCCTTTCAGTCTTAACAATGTGTCCATAAGGACAAAAGGGACAAACAATTATTAGCGGCTTGTTAAGTTAACAAACGTTTATGAATAAGGGGGGAAAGTATTTATTTAGGAGATCCCAACTTTTTCTTACTTGTGCACATCATGATTGTAACCAATAAACAATTTAGAATTTTTGATATTGAATTATTATTAGTGACCAATGTCATAAATTCATAATCATTGCGTGTACAATTAAGAAGGAGTTGGTATCTCTTAAATATATACTTTGTGATAAAGTTATTAAACATATCTTATACAATAAAATATGTTAACATCATAAGATAAGGAAGTCTCTATTGTACGGAACAGGGTAATGTTTTCAAAATGACGGGCGTTTGTCCGATCCTTGCACATGCTACACGGTATCAATATTATTTTCTTCTTGGGCGTTAACGCTTGAATCCCTCATTACGAACCCCATAAATTTAAGAACCCAGAAAGTGGTTGTAAATGGAACTGAGTCTTGTGGCAAGACTGTAAAGCTTGGAGTACCTCAGGGTTCTATTCTGGGGCCTTTCCTCTTCCTGGTGTACATAAATGACTTGCCGAACCTTGTAAAAGATAAATGTGACATAGTTCTGTTTGCTGATGATACATCGTTAATTTTTAAAGTTGACAGAAAACAAATTGACTACAGACAAGTCAATGAAACTTTGAAAGAGGTATCAGAGTGGTTCACAGCAAATAATTTACTTCTTAATGCGAAGAAGACCAAATGTGTAAGATTCTCGCTTCCAAATGTAAGAAAGTCTGAAACTATTATCACGTTAAATGGTGAGAAGCTAGACCTTGTTGATAATGCACTTTTTCTGGGCCTTACCTTGGACAGCAATCTGCAATGGGCTCCTCACATATCTACCCTGGCAAAAAGGCTGAGCTCTGCCGCGTATGCAGTTAGAAGAATCCGACAGTTCACTGACGTGGAGACAGCTCGCCTAGTTTACTTTAGTTACTTTCACAGTATTATGTCTTATGGCATACTGGTTTGGGGCAAAGCAGCAGATTTGGACACCATCTTCATTCTTCAGAAGAGAGCTATTCGATCGATTTACAATATGAGCTCTCGCGACTCACTGAGAGAACGATTTAAGGAAATAGATATTCTCACAGTAGCTTCACAATACATACTGGATGTGATAATGTACACACATAAGAATATTAAATCCTTTAAAAAGCTTTCTGACATTCACAGCCGCAACACACGGAACAAGCATAAGTTATTGGTTACCAAGTTTCGTCTACAGAAAGTAAAAAAGTCGTTTGTTGGAAACTGTGTTACCTTTTTCAACAAAGTACCCTTAGAGGCATGGGAACTGCCCTATAATTCATTCAAAATGTACATCAAAAATGGTCTTCTCAAAAAGGGTTATTATAAAGTTGACGATTACTTGAATGACGAGGAACCATGGCCGTGTCTTCAGTCTCAAGAGCTGTCTTAGATTTACATGACATTGACTTGAATACATATTAGTTATGTATTTTGTAGACTTAGTTTATAAGACTGTTAGCTTAACAGCCTCTTTATTATTATTATTTTTTTTTTTTTTGATGTTTGGAGAGCCTTTACACCTCCAAAATTATTAATTTTATTTATTATTCTTAGCATTTAATTTCTTTGACCGTGGAGACCTTTTACATCTCCACACTTAATATTTATTTCACCATGGAGCCCATTTATCTCCTTATACCTATAGCAAAATTTTGACTTATTGGATACATAATAATTATGTATTCTGTAGCATTAGTTCACAAGACTTTTAGTTTAACTGTCTTCTGACATGAAACATTTGTTTCATATACCTTTTTATTTACTTTTTATTGACATTTGGAGATTCTTTACACCTCCAAATCATTATTATTATTATTTATTAACTGACATTGGGGACACTTTACATCTCCAAAATTATGTATTATTGACATTAGAGAATAAACATCTCTAGTTTAATTTAATATTAGAGTTTATTTTACTGTGATGTCATATTTAAATAGGTATTGGCTGTTGTCTTTTAAATAATAAGAATAGTTGCTTTGTGATTGTCACTAAATTGTCACTAAATTGTTAATTTTCTATTTTATTATTATTGTTAAAATCATGACGATTAGAGACCTTTTACATCTCTAAATCTTAATATCTCTTTATTCTGACAACTAGAGGACCTTTACATCTCTAGTAGTATTAGATATAGATACTTAATAATGTTGCGAACTTGTACAATAATAATTATTTTTGTTTAATATTATGGTCCTTTATTTATTTCTGTCTTTATAAAAATGTCTATAATAATCTTTTTTTTTTTTTATGTAATACATTCTTTAATGCATGTTATTTTAATAAGATGTATTATTATACTGTTTTGAAAAAATAAGTCGACCTGAGTTTCTTACTGGTTCTTCTCAGGAACGGCGTAGGGTTTGAACCAGTAGTAGATTTTTTTCTCTCATGTCAGACGATTCGAAAGTGCTTATTAATAAGCTTACTTGAATAAAGAATAGTTTGACTTTGACTTTGACTTTGACTACGCTCAAGATTCCACGTTAGAATCCCTCACTTCATTCGGAATTCTATTGTGAATCACTTCATTTGTGCTTCAATGAACGCTCTCGCCAAAAATATATTATTTTGATCCCTTGTTGACTCAATCTTCTAGAAAAACCAAGATTGTGTTGTGAAACTGTGTGATTATGAAAAAATGCAAGCTATTAGGCTTGGTTATACCTTTTATGGATTCTAATGACGAATGATAATGATAAAACTTGATAGGTATACACCTATCAAGTTTTATCCATAATCGTAATTATAAATGAAAAACATGTAATTCACAAGTTGTTACAGTTATGCAAGTTTGCAGTTTGCAATTTTATTTATGGCTAAACACCGGCAGTGGCATTTGAAGGATTTGTGTGCGCAGAGATTTTGATTTGTAGCTTTCCTAGTTGTTACACTAGATTTTAAAAAAGTCTGGATTTAGAAATTCAATTCAATTTAAAACACAGGACATTTAATTTTAGGCATGCATATAATTTTAACGTAGTCATGTAACATCTGTTAAAAAAATTCTACAATGATACAAAATGTAATGTTATATGTATCTCGAACAGGAGTCAAGTCATGTAGGTATAGAACGTCAAACATCGTTTCTCTGATCGACTCTATTTACACTAAAGGCTCTACAAACTCAACTTTCACCTCGTAAGCAAAACGACCTAAGTATCTTAACATTCACGGAGATATCCTGTTTCTATAAACTAGGAGTGTAAGTGCAAACATTGCTCCAATATCCTGGCCAAACACGGGAACACTACAAAATAATCGAATATTTCTAACACCATCGTATCTCAGCTACATTCACATGCGAATTTAGATCTTAACGCGCTGCAGGAAGTTGTATTTTAAGCGCAAAGTTGCGTGAACGTGGAGGTAGGGGAGTTAACCCTGGCGATGGCAAGCGCGTTCTCAATGCGAGCACAAAGAGCGTGACGTCAGAGGCTCTGACGTCACTGCGTGCATGTAGGTCAACGGGGCGGCCCGGGCGCCCTGCAGCTCAAATGGGTCACTAAAAATACGCGGGTATTACGGGCAGTGTAAGGGTTAGGTATTGAGGTTCGTTTTTAGGGGATTGCGGTATGAAATATATTCTAATCAATGGGGTTTTCAATATGGCCGACGTTACAGTTTGGTTAGACGCTCGATAATACGAAATTAAGTTTGGTCTGCGATTTGAAACTGTTTTCCAGGTACAAGTTATTTTACGTTAATTTATACCTTCATTGAAATTTATGAATTACATCGTCATGGATTCAAACGGTAAAATTGATGTTTCCTTAGAATGTAAGTACCTTAGAATGTAAGCCCATTCCAGTTTTAGGACAAGTGAAATAATAGCTCAGTGTCCTAAAAAAAGAACATTTTATTTTTGATTTTGGGACCTACAAAATAATATTCATATAACCTTGAAAAATATGACGTCATAGGCCGTTATGAGTCAATTTTTTTGTCCTTAAAATAGGACGCTGGGCCTTAAGAGGTCGAGTTTATGTCTCTGAGTGCGGGGGCATTGTGTACATTAAGTGTCAAAATAAAAAAAGTATATTTTATTTTTTTCGCTTGTTGTTAGTAGAGCTAAATGTATGGAGCATAAGGTCTAAAATCGTACGTAATTATATTTATGCCCTTGTAGTAAGGTAGTCTTTACTCATAACTTTAATATAACTTTATAAGAATGTAGTCAATTGACTACAAATATGCAAGCTACGCTCGCTACGCCGTAGACACTGCTACGAATGCCGTACCCTCATAAAAATTACGAGAAGGAACCACTTTGGAATTCTTGAAATGCTTCAACTAAATTGAATCCTAGCAGAAAGACTTGGAATAGTTAAGTACAAAAAGAGATCTAGATTGAAGAATTATTTGAAACATGGCGGACACTAGTTTTCCTTCTTTCTGTTCGCCCGAGAATCCATTAGCAAAAAGTTGTAACAAGATGTAGTTTTCAGCTTTGGAGCTTTCATTTTTTAAGTTGGCAGATTAATGACGATATGTAGGTACCTATCATTTATACGAATGAATTTTCCTAGTATTTTACTAGGTAAGTACCTTATATTCCCCCCTTATTCATAAACGTACCTATCTTATCCTAGTAAGTCGACAAGTATCGTTTGTCGAGCTTTATCAGCCTCCGTAGCCTAGTTAGTAGTGACCCTGCCTACGAAGCTAGAGGTTCTGGGTTCGAATCCCGGCGAGGGCATTATTTGTGTAATTATTTATCACAAATATTTGTTCCTTGGTCATGGCTGTCTAATTGTCTATGTATTTAAGTATCTGTATGTATCTATCTATTATGTATATCGTTGTCTGGTACCCACATCACAAACCTTAATTGAGCTAACCGTGGGACTAGGTTGATTTGTGTAAGATGTTCCAAGATATTTATTTATTTATTTTATCGTTCGTTCCTTTCTGTCTTTAAGTAAGCAACAATAAGACGGAAAGGGACAATCGATACCTTATAACTTTTGGATTGGCTTTAAGTTAGGAGACATTGAATAAGGGGGTAAAAAATTAATCAAAATAGGAACGGACCCCCTTAATTTTGCCTCATACATTTAGGCGCCATTTTTAAGGATCATCTACAGGGTGTTACACGAGCCACTGAAAATCTTGAACGGGGTGATTTAGTAGGCTGTAATGAACAACTTTTACTATGGGGCCAATCACGAAATCAAAAAAAAAAGGTGTATTTTTCATACATTTTGATCGATAACGACATTTTGTATGAAAGAGCCAAAATATTTTTTGAGATTTCTGGGTTGTTTGCAGTAAAAGTGTGAAATGTATGAAACGAAATGTAACAAAACTGATAAAAAAATCTCAAATTCGTTACAGAATTTTTCATACCTTTAGGGAGTAACTAAAGTCAGAAATCTCAATTTACATACTTATTTTCGTGACATTAGAGACATACTTTTTTTGTTTCATAACTGAAAATTACGCACGATGCCGAGTAAAATAGTGCATTACAGTCCATGATCGCATATAAAAATTAAAAGGTACACATTTACTGCAAATAACCCTTCTGGGTTAGCTCCCTAGTAAAAGTTGTTCAGTATCGTGTAACACGTTGTATAGCAACGTATATAAGTAAGTATTCACACGTAACCAAAAATCTACAAGCTCTTACAATGAAATCAGTCGTTGACATTTACTAACTAAATTGATCAGTCAAAATAACTTCAAGCAAACCAATTCCGACATAATAAGACAGTGAAACACGTAAGCTAAAGGCAATTATCACGTTGTCTTAATAAACAATTAATAGGAGCTGAATTCGCTAAAACAGTAACCAAAGAGAAATCAATATCAAGAGGGACAATTATTTATCGAGCAGTGTGTGTTTTCAACTATTTTGGATGTTCGTCTGTGAATCAGTCAGACAATATATCCAGCTTAGCTCGGCAAATGGCACAAAGGTATTCTAAAATTATGTGTAAAAATCATACACACACACACACATTATCATTTCGAATCACTTATATAGATTAAATTTTTAGGGTTCCGTAGTAAAGAAGGAGCCGTTATTCAAATTCAAATTCAAAAATATTTTATTTCGACCAACAAGGATAATATTAAAGTTAGTAACAATTTCTTAGCCTAAATGTAAACTACTAATAACATAAAATACTGACAACAGCACTTAGTAAGGCTTGGCTGTCAGTATATGGATCATATGACAATGATTCACATACTGACAATCAAACCTCTCCGCAAATGCCCTCAGGATACCATTGGAGCTAGCCCGCACCCTGTGCGCCGGAGATATGTTATAGTTTCGCAATGTCCGTCTGTCCGTCTGTTCACCTGTCCGTCTGTCTGTCTGTCCGCATCATAGCTCAGTGGCCACTAGTACTTGAAATTTGCAATTTGGTACAGGTATACATGTTAATCATGTCAACAAAGTGGTATATAAAATGTAAAAAAAAAATAATAACGTGGTGATATTTTTTATTTTGATGTAAACCTATAGTGTGAGGTATCGTCAAATAGATCTTTCAAAATGAATAAGGGTCCCAAAAGAAATTTTTTTCTAAAATCATTATTTTCGGAGATAACCGCTCCAAAATTGTGTCCCCTCCCCCTCTAACTTTTAATCCGTGGGTCCAAAAAATATGAAACAAATCATGCATAGTGGGCTTATTGTAGAATACTTTAATCCTTAATTTGGCAATGTTCATCATCACAATGAACATAGTCTAAGACCCACTTTTTGTTTTTTTAAGGTAGAATTTTATGCTCTATACAATGGCAAGGAGGCTAAAACCCAGATTTTTTTTTATTTGCCAATTTAAGGGTTAAAATAAAACTAAGTCGAACATAATCCGCCGAGACGTTTTTGAATAACTACGGAACCACATGGCCCGACATAGTCTTGGCCGGATATTAAAGTAGTAATAATTTGACAAGTTATTTTGTAAGCAGTAACAAAAGGTAGAAAATATTAAGTGTACACGGCCAGTTATACAATTCCTTTGTCTTTGCCACAATTTTGCTGTGATAATAAGTCACACTTACTTAGCGTGTAGATAGTTACTTTACCCGTACCTTGTGTTTCACTTCACATACGTTGCGCGGCATCATTGACTCTACCAGCCTAGCAATTTTCATTAAAATTGAAGACGTGATTCAAATGTACAAACTTATTGAAAATGGGTCTTATATGATTTTCAATATTTTGTCTATTATTTCGCATAATTAAGAAAGTCTACAACTACAATACCTTAGTCGCAAATAAATGGTCAATAATTAAACTCCGCATGGTTATGAAAGTTGGTAACAAAAAAAGGATAACGGTAACTCACGCGTTACTAATCAGTAATCATTTTAATGTGTACAAACTTTTGAGAGCTGCTCATGAATTCCTAAAAATTATTTTCACATAATTCAAATATATCTCTGTTTCTTGTCCACGTAGAAAATAATTGTAATCTTTTTATCTAGCACTGTTTTTCAAAGTGCACACTGCGTTTGAACTTAGAAAACCCTTGGAAACAGACGAAGGTAATACTACCGTCCTGTTTTATCGTGTGTTGCCGTTGTAGCCAGAGCACTCCATCTCTTTCATGGATCCAAAGGGTTTTCTGAATCGGAGCCACTATGGCCTGGGGCCTCTTTCTCAAAAGCTTGTAACTTGTAATACAAGCGGTTCTTCCTTCCTTCAAGTCCTTTTCTAATTAATAGTGTTAAAAAGAGACTTCCACTTGTATTACAAGTTGCAAGCTTTCGAGCAACGGGCCTCTGGAATAGAGGTAAGGGTACAGAAGCAAGTACACCTGTTCTCGACTAATATAATATCATCTAAATTGCTGTAATATTAAATACGCAATTAGCTGAGTCACCGTGGTGCTGAGAGAATTAGCCGTGCAATTACCGCTGTATCTATTATCTGGCCGCGGTAATAATTACCACTTCTGTTATTATATGGCTATGGTAATATTTGTAATTATTATTATTTAGTAGTTATTGGCAGCCGTGTGGTGACGGTAGTAAGAATACATTTGTCACCACCCCAACTCCTCCTGCGGGTGTCGTAAGAGTCGACTAAGGGATTGAAGTGTCACTGACCACTATTTGATAAAAGATTGATGATGGACAGCAGCGTCATCATAGTGGGCACATTACTGCGATCGCCAATCCGCTTGCCCAGCGTGGTGATTATGGGCATTTACCTCCTAATGCGTTTCTACGCATAGTTAATAGGAGAGGCCTTCGTCTAGCAGTGGACTATCATAGGCTGATGATGAGTAGTTATTGTTATTCATAAGAGTATTGATTGCAAGTGTTATAAACTTTTAGTACCTATTAACCAAATCTTGAAATGTAATATGTTTTCCCATCATTTTGGTTAGGTATCCTTTTCAATTTGGTCTGACAACGATAACTACCTAACGAATATTCTTTGAAACAAAGCGTAACCATCTGCTGTCATTCAATTGCTCCTTCAAGTATTTTTTTTTTATCTTAAATAGTCAAATCAAGTGAAGTCAGGATGGAGTCAGGGTGAAGGTAGCAGGCGCGGATCCAGGATTTTGTTCAGGGGGGTGGGGCATTTTCTTTCGAAGTTTACATAACATACATACCAATATGTCAGAATCACAGACTAGATCCTAGTCAAGGGTGGGCAAGTGCCCCCATAAAAAACGCAATACATACCGGTTTGTAAAAAAGCATCATAATATTCATGTTACAAGAGTTAAGTTTTCATAATCCTCAAACCTACACAACTTTATCTATTTCCAGCGATGCCCGTCGCGTGACGTCTTGTCTGCACGAATAAAACTAGTCTGGGATTATGGCCAGCTTATAAGTGATAACCCTGCGGATTGGGTGCACTTTTACAAGCAAATTGACAAGTTTATTACATCTTAATCCGGCGGTAAAAGGTTGTGAGTGTATTGCTAACAGACTTATTTTGCTAGATGGAACATATGCGACGGTCGTTATACTGGCGTTACTTACATAAAAATAAAGGGTACACGGAATAAACTATGTACTTATATGGTTTTCTAACGGTAATTAAAAACATCGTTATTACCGGCTGGAAAAAAATTGCATCGTTATATGATATAACATAAATAATATAATTAAATTAATGGTTAAACTAGTGTAATTTTAATCAAATATCGTTTCCCCTTACTAGCTCGTAATGTGCTCCTTTATTCTTTGATACGAGCGGGTAAAACGCATTTTAATCACTAGTGAGTAAGATAGTGGCCTTGCATTAGTTTGACAGATATAAAAACGTAAAATGCTCATAAATGAGTCGTTCCACATCAATTATAATTAAACACATTGTTTGAAGATTTAGTGAAAAACACAAAACAATAATTAATTTGCCGATTTTAAGGAATAAGCCCTAATATTCCATAAATTACCTTCGTTTTAGTGAATGATGATAATGTATTAATGTATATAAAAGGCAAATATCGCAACTACCTTTTTTGAGTTTCCTTGCTATAGTGAAGAGAAAAGCTTTGTGTTACACACGGGTGAATGATTATTATTAATTATTAATTTACCTATGTAATGAAAATTGGTGTTGGTTATAAAGATTTACACACTTATGTTGTTGTTATTGTTGTATTCTGGCCATTTTTCCGCAACTCGACATCAAACGTGCCTATTTTGCGTGGTGCCAACGCTGGGGCCCAGTACTTATTGGGGACTTCATATACACCGTTGAATTTCTTCGCAGGTGTATGCAGGTTTCCTCACGATGTTTTCCTTCACCGTAAAGCACTTATGAGAATATCAAATGATATTACCTACATACGTTTTGTTTTTCAAAACTCATTGGTCCGAGGCGGGGGTCGAACTCACGACCGCTGCGTAGCAGCCGTGTGTATTACCGCTAGGCCACAAGCGCTTCTATACACTTATGTAAACACACAGACCTATGCAAACATCAGTTTATTCTTCGGAAGCCACTGTTAAAATCTAAAGATGGTGACGAATAACGAAAGAGCCAAAATAAGAAAATGGCGAAAGCACAAAGTTGACCAAATATGAAATAAGCTTCACACGAAAACGGAAAATCAAGAACGGGTGACGAAAGCAGAAAGGGACGAATTTAAGAACTTGACAAAAAACGACTGAGTCGAGCCAAGAGTATACCGACCACAATTAGCAACCAACATAAAATATGTTTATTCTACAGATCAAGTTATTTATGATGTAAATAAAGGTCGTAAAAAGGGCTTTAACAAAAAAGAACATTAGGCTCTTCGTCCATTATGAATCCAGATTTATTACAATCCTATTAATTAAGCTTAGCAAAAACAAAGGAATGGCCTCGCTCGAAGCATTCTAGTTCAAATTGGTACTTAGATACGAAAGGGCATTCCATTCATCATAATTTGATCTAATTTAATGTGGTCAATAATTTAGCTCACGCACATTTTAGTTTCGTGAAGATTGTACTACATGATAAAATCTGGGAACCCATAGGTACCATTTTCTACCTTGAGTATTCAGGTAAACCCTTGATTTGAAGCACTGAAACACATATTTTGGAGCAGATCAGGTCCTGTCATAAAGTGGAGAAATTGGAACATGATTTTGAATTGCTCCAAACTAAAGTCATTCAGATTAATTTTGTAAATTGAAACATTTTAAGAACTTGGTATGATATTTATAACTGGTCATGGCACAAAAATCAATATGATAAATATACTGAAGTCTGTATACCTACCTAAAGGTAGATACGTGGGCCACACTGAAATTGTCGGGAATCTTAGAAACTGTATTAATTATGCCTCTATTGTTTGAATTATCACCTTTCTTAACTCTTTTTGATAATGTGTACAAATTTTTAATACAATTGAACCAACTCTCAAAGCTCATAACCCATTTATCCTAGATCACTTTTTGTATGAAAAAATTCAGTTTTTGGAATTTTGTATGGAAAGTTTGGGTAGTTCATTGAAACTTTCGATTTTTTAAGAAAAAATATTTATATTGGATTTTTTTCTAGTGAGTCATATGGATACCTAAGGATGTCCGAATTTCTTACCATAATTTGTTTTATGAATTCTCTATGATTTACCACGTTAGTGCGATTTAAAATTAGGGTATGGCTGTTAAAAGACGTTGATCTCTATAATCATCCATAAGAAAAAATCGAAAGCAATACAATTTGTGAAAACTATTACAAGCAGTCCTACAAGAACTTAGCTTTGTTACTAAATAAGAATCTAAGCCTATTTCTGCTTCATTGTTGAGTAAGGCCATATTGAAAGTAGTGTAAAAACGCTACAATATAAACTTTTTGGGCGAAATTCGTAAAATCGCCCAACACACAAATTTCAAATGGCAAGAAATCCTAAAATACAGGTGTTAACCGAATAAATTATACCTCAAAAAAATACTAAAGAGTTATACTTTCAGAAAATAATTGTTTCTGTTTGCTGAGTGATCTCTAAGTGGGTCATTCCCGACAATTTCAGTGTGGCCTACGTAGTAAAGACAAAAGTAGCATGGTAAAATATAAATAAATGCTTAAAGTTCAAACACTCATACTTCTTGCAATATGATTTTGATTATATGTGTCAACTTTATACATATATGGTTATCATATACCTCAAAAAAATACTAAATAGTTATACTTTCAGAAAATAATTGTTTCTGTTTGCTGAGTGATCTCTAAGTGGGTCATTCCCGACAATTTCAGTGTGGCCTACGTAGTAAAGACAAAAGTAGCATGGTAAAATATAAATAAATGCTTAAAGTTCAAACACTCATACTTCTTGCAATATGATTTTGATTATATGTGTCAACTTTATACATATATGGTTATCATATACATATCACTATAAATTGACATTGGGTACTTTGAAATTATATGTAAGTTGTTACCGAATATACAATGTATTACTTATCATGCGAGCCGAGGTTTTATCATGTAAAGTATTTGTTACAATAGTTAAGAGTCCTTCCAATACAATAACAATCTAATATTAGGATCTACGACAAAATCATCGGTGAATTAAAGATGGTATTCAACATAATATTTATACAATAATAGCCATACTAGAAAGCAATAAGGTTCAATTTCTTCAGTCACACATTTCAATCTGAAGCAAAGGAAAAAATAAATAATAGTGCATTCTTGGCACGTTCCCCTTGTACGAGTATCATGGGGGATGTCATCGTAATAAAATAAATATGGCTGACGCCTTTGCTACTACTTATGTATTGATTTCCTGGGATTCATGGGAAAAGTTTCTGTTACCGGTTGAGTTCAAGTTTAACTGAACGGAAGTGAGATATTCGGTTATGTTCCTAAAACACGCGCCAAGAACTTTGATCGCCAAGAACCACTAAAGCGGTCGTGTGTTGTCAAGCCTACTATGCCAGCAGCCACTAAAGTGGTCATAGAGTGTTCTGTCAAGTAACTGTCTTGCTGACAGATAAGATTTATGTTCGCTGTTCATTAGTAATCTACTGCTGGGCGTAGGCCTCTCCTATGCGTAACATACGCATTAGGAGGTAAAATGCCTATACTCACCACGTTGGACAAACGGATTGGCGATCGCAGTAGTGTGTCCACTATGATGACGCTGCTGCCCATCATCAATATTCTATACTTAAACGAAATGGTCAATGACACTTCAATCCTTTAGTACAGTTTTTATTTAGTTGTAATATTTTTTTTTATTCCTTTGTACTTAATTGTACTTTAGTTGGGCTAATAAAGCTTATAATATAAATATTTTTATAAATGAAAAAAAAAACATAATTTATGCATTAATGAAATACATAAATCTTTAACAGTTAAGTGTAAGTTAGAGGAGGGTTTTTTATAGTTTATTATGTAAAACTATTTAGTATTTAACCACAGTCCCTACATAACATTTCCAGAAAATGTAAACAAACATCGTTTCACACTTTGCAATCTGCTTCCCAATAATACTATAAACTATAAACAAATGTAAATCCCGCTTCCACTTTCGCTCCAAATCAAAACAAAACGTGTTTCGCTCCGTACTGAAAGTTATCTTGTCCGGGCACCCAGGGCAATAAGCTCGTCTAGTATTCCGATTCTGGGTGCAAATAAACCGACCGGGTAGGGACGTGACTGGACACTCCGATCATTTGACCGGGAGGATAAATGGATATTCAGGACTTTGTTTCAATTCATTCTTTGTTTAGGATCTCCTTGTGGTGCATTCGGTTCGATTCCGAATTCAGAAAATAGGTTTTTTGGTAAGCAAATAGAAGAGTTCCAAAAAAATCGCCTACAAAATTTTAGGAGGTACGGTGCGTTAGATTTAAGCACGTACTCTTAAGCCTTTGTACCGACTGGTAATAAAATTAGTCATGTCCTGATATAATTTACGCATTTTTAATAAACCACCTATAAGACCTAAACACTCGATTTCTTCAGGATCTTATCAATAGATCTAGACCCTTAGAAAGAAAAATAAATGAATTTCTTAATATTTATGTTTTACTAAATTTTTTTTTTATCAATATGGATAAATATATTTATTTTCAAAACTACAATTTATGTACATAGATTAAATCTAACTAATCTACTTAACCTTACCTATATCTAAGATTGGCCCTTGTGGCATTGTACCGAGGATGCTGGCGGCATATCCTCGCTGTATCGCAATACTGATGCGTTGTGCGAGGAAGTCGCCAGCTCTTCGGTCTTTAGTTACATCAACCAGACGTTTCGCGATTTCAGCAAACAATTTGCGTGCGCTGGGGCCCCAAGAACCTAAAGTTTCTACGCCAAACGGTACAAAATCGTTCTCTTTGCCGAGGCCCTTGTAGCATAATTTACTAAAATTATATGATTTCAGGCTAAAATAAATTTACAGCACCTCCTATTATTTTTGATGGCCGTTGCCTAATATATTTTTTTCTATGATTCCGCAATAAATACGAAGTAATAATATGCCAGACCGACAAATTATACATTATCGCACATATAATTATGGGTTTAGTATTTTTCAAATGATTTATTGACCAAATAATTCACTTATTGCAGGTTGAGATTTTTGTAATAATAATCAAATTGATTGTATTCGTACAACCCTAGTGTGAATCTATATGGTGCTGAAATGTGTCTGCATCTGAATGGGAGCCAGCCAATCCTTTAAACGTTTGATCCAAAGAATTGTAAATATTTAACATACGGAATATGGCGAAGCTCTAAAGAACCACCTAGACAGATTCTAGATTTGCAACAAATAAGGAGACTACAGATATTTGCATTGGAGACTAGGTACAGATATTTTAGCTGTCGCTCTCATTTAATACGGAGGAAAACGAACAGACAATTTGCTCATGGACACTTGCAATACCAGCAGGGTCACAAGTGCGTTGCCTTTTAGGTGAGAATACTTTTGAAATAAAACCATGAAAACGGATAAACTCGCGTGTCGCCTGCAGACCACGAACTCTGTAAAGTGTTCGAAACGTCGGAATGAAGTTAAAGTTAATTTTCATCACACTTGCTGTCTAAGCGTGCCATTGCTTGCGTGCGTAACGGGAGTAATAGAAAAGTGAAATTCCCTAGGGAGTAATAGATATGTCAGTACGTCGATAATATTATGTCTTAAAACTTATTTTTTTGTCGGCAAGTGTGATGAAAAACATTGTATGCATCACGATCGGTAAGCGGAATACTAACACGAGTCATAAAAGCCCTCCGCGTAACGGTAAGTAGTTCCCGTACTTACCTCCCTTGATGCACAATGTACTATAATATACGCGAGTTTATCAGTTTTCATAGTTTTATTTCATGAGTAATCCTCGCGGTAATCGAAGAAAATATTATCGACGGTGGAAAGGCTAATTGGCTTAAGCGACACTTTGAGCGATATTGAGTTATATATATCATCGGAATCGGCAGATTTTTCTCCGTCAATTGAGCTCGGTTTCATAGCGATCAGACGATTTTGATGGCGGTTAACACTTCTGAAATTTGGTACAGCGTTAAAAAAATCAAGGCATGAAGCAACACAAAAAATTGCATTCTTGATTGAAACGTGACTTGACCCACAAACATGTTTGGTTGGTTCCCGCTTAAGCGGTTTTTACTTTCCCGACTTTGCCATTCGTTTTGATTTGAACCTTTTGGCTTTACTCCATCACATACGAGCATAGTCGTTTAAGTCAATTGAACTTCAACAAAAAAGTGCCACCATAGGCGTTTGAAGCATTTAGCCTCCATTTAAAATAAAAGAAGCATGTCGCTTGAACCATTTAGCTCTTCCCAATTTTTTAGGGCATGGGTCGCTTCAACCAAATACGTAAAACCCTAAACCATAAAATGTATGTTACTTAAGCATTTTGAACCTCTTTTTATAGATGAGAATGTCGGTTGAAATAGAATATTTGTTTGACCTGTGTCATTTAAATCCTTATGTCAACGATCCAACCTTCGTGATTCTTATATACTTTATATTTTTGTCTATGTTTTCTATCCAAATTCAAATACTTGTCATATTGCTGTTTCTTACTTACTTATGTCATTCGTTAAATATATTCATTAAAAATAATTGTAGACAACAACAAGGAATTATTTATTTATCTTCGAAGTAAACTAGGATGTGAACTACGGAACATCTAGCGGAATCCCGGTTTACTACATGGTGACCCCTACATCGAATTATTGAGCCACGCTCATCTTCAGCGGCGAGCGGATCCTTGGAAACAAGCGGAATCCCGGAGTCCTGTATACAATACGTGATCGGCCGGCGCGAGCACAGAGATTACCGAGGAACCAGGCGTGAAGTGTTTGAATTACGTAAATTTCATAACATTCCGCGAACTTCATGGTTGCTTCAATCCTGCTCTGCTTCAGGTTGTATCCTTCTTTAATTACGTCAAAACTAAACAATTTGCAATAAATCACAATAAATTGGAACTAGGATTACAATAGTTTGGTTTCAAGAAAATTTTAAATTTTTATCGCAAGTACAGTCAGTGTCATTAAAATATTAATTTTCCTAAAAGTTATTCAAAACGTAAAATAATAAGGCTCGTGCATAATTTGTAGCATATTAGCGTGCCCTGAAGAAGCCTAACTACATTTTCAGGGAATTTGCTATATGCTGTCTTTGAGATTCTTCCGGAGATTCGGGTGTGAGCTGGCTTTCTGCGTAGTCGTGCCGCTTGGTCGCGAAGATACCGGCATCACTGCAAGCGGACAGCTCTCCTATTTGCCACCAGTTTGATACGGTGGCTTGCACGGTTTGAATTTCAATTTATTTGTAGTACAGTCTGTTCAATTTATTTTTGCCAATTGCAAACATGGCCGAATCTGAAGCCTTAAAAACATTAATCCGCAAGCGCGGCACGATAAAGGCTAAGGTTACTATTTATGAAAAATATATTGACAAAATAAAGACGATTCCAACTGAGAACTTCACTAAGGTTTTATCAGTTGAATTTCAGTTGAAACTAGGCCGTTTTCAGGAACTGTTGTCCCAATTTGACGAAGTTCAATCTGAAATTGAAAATTTAGATGACGGCCACTTAGTCGATCAGCTTGTAGAACGTGAGCTTGTTGAGGATTCTATAATAAAGTTGATTTCATTGTCACAATTAATACTTGAGTCAATACAACCCTCAGCAAACGACACTAAATATGTCACGGCTGCTTCTCGTGTCGAAGGTTCAATTAATTCAAATTGCAGTTCTCAATGTTCTCATCAACCTGTGAACTGTCAAATCCGGCTTCCTTCGATTAAATTACCTACCTTTGACGGCAACTATTCGAAATGGATGGAGTTTCGTGATACCTTTGATTCACTTATTAACCAAAACGAATCCATCCCTACAATAAACAAATTTCATTACTTGCGAGCGTCTTTGGAGGGTGGAGCAGCTATAGTCATAAAGTCTATTGAGTTTACAAGTGCAAACTACGAAATCGCATGGGATTTACTATGCGAACGTTACAACAATGAAAGAATTCTCATCAATAACCACATTAAGTCGTTGTTTAATTTTGAACCTATTCCTAGGGAATCCCATAAAGCCCTTAGGTACATGATTGACTTCTATTCCAAAAACCTACGTGCTTTACACACACTAAAAGAGCCCACCGACAGTTGGGACACATTAGTGATATATATGATGGTGTCGAAACTAGATGGCGCCACTAGTAGGAAGTGGGAAGAACACAAAAACACACTTAAGGTTTCTCCGAAACTCGATGATTTCTTGATCTTTCTTCGTAATCGAGCGGATGTTTTGGAAACAATACAATGTAGTTCTTATACACAAAACCACGACAAACCTACTTACCAACCTAAAGAAAATAAATATGTCAAAACAATGCTAGGTTCAAGTGACAACAATAATAAAACAAATACAAGTAAATACAGTACCAAAACAAATATAACATGTTCGTTTTGCAAACAAAATCATTTCAATCACGAGTGTGACAAATTCAAGGAAATGTCATTGGATCGCAGACAAAGTGAAGTCACTAAATACAATTTATGCACAAATTGTCTGCGTCCTGGCCATCATCACTCTCGTTGCCGCTTAGGCACTTGCAGAAACTGCAATGAAAAACACAACACATTATTACACGTTGAAACAAATGACCAAAACGAGACCCCATCTGGAAACATAAACAGTAATGATATGACTACTACTACAGCGATGTCTTCATTCACTCCAGATAACAAGGGTCATGTGCTTTTATGTACTGCTCAAGTGAAGTTAGTAAATCCTATAACAAAGGAATGTCACACCACTAAAGCCATTCTAGATCCAGGGAGTCAGTCTTCCTATATATCCACAACAATGCTAAGAAGATTGAACCTCACCTACAACAAAATTTACCCGAACTGCATAACTGGCTTAAATAACTGCATGATTGGCAGTGCTTCTAAACAGTGTGTCGTTCAGGTTCAATCTAGAACTGGTAAATTCGAAATGGATCTTGCTTGTCTGGTCATGCCAGAGATAACTCGGCCCACGCCAAGCATAGAAATAGACATTTCTCGTTTTGATATTCCAGTGTCCTTTGAATTAGCGGATCCCAGTTTTTATCAGCCATCAGAAATTCATTTATTACTGGGACTCGATGTGTTTTGGGACATTGTAGACACTAAGAAAGTGCCTCTAGGAAAAAACAAACCAACCCTCAAAGAGTCTAAACTAGGTTGGCTTGTTTCTGGTCCGACAGGTCAGGACTCAAGTTCTTCTACTCGATGCAACTTTTCACGTTTAAATGATGGTCGCTACTGCGTCAAGTTTCCACTCCGTGAGGCCCCGGAGGATGCCTTAGGCAACTCTTATTATATAGCTCCAAGGCGCCTTTTCAACGTTGAAAGGAGACTAAACAAATCTAACATGAAACAAAATTATGCTACTTTCTTAAACAGTACGAGAACTTAGGTCACCTGACTGAAACGGAGCGTTCAGTTTTTAGGCACTTTCCACATCATTTCATTAGTTTAATACCTGAAGACTAAATCTATATTCTAGTCTGACAGCACAATCGCTTAGCACAAGGTTGGCTTAAGACTTGTGTCTTCCAAACTCTAAAGATATTAGTTTGTTGTGTGATTATTTATTCGAATACTTCGAATCGAATAGATCAAATTCGTGAAATCCCCATGTCGGCGTCATGTTCCAACAGATTTCAAGGGGGGTCAAGCCTCAACAGCTACTCACCAGTACTTTGTGGTGGGAAGGACCCTGCTTCCTTAAGAAGTCAGAATCAAAATGGCCTTCAGCCAAACTGACGCCAAATGCCAAAAATTAAATGCTTATGACTACACATATACAAATTACACAATCTAATTATATAGTTCCGATTAATCGATATTCAAAACTGCTTACTTTACAACGTGTATACATTTGCATTCGTTTTACGGTTTATAAATAACTGCAACAAAGGTAAAACCAGGTTATCTGGTGATTTGAAAGCTTCTGAACTATAATCAAGTTTAATAATATTAGCGAAAGTATTGCAAAGGGAATCACAAAGACATTGAACAAGACATTGATTCTCTAAAAACAAGAAAGTTTCTTAACCACAAGTCAAGAATATTAGGCTTAAATCCGTTTCTGGATGATAATGATATCCTTCGAGTTGGTGGTCGCATAGTAAATGTTCCGCATTGTCAAGCGCATGAGCAGCGACACCCAATTCTCATAGATAGCAAGCATGTGTTCACCAAACTTTTATTTGAAAGAGAGCATGTAAGGCTCTTTCATGGTGGCGCTTAGTTGTTATTAAGTTATCTTTGACAGCGATTCTGGCCGATTGGTGGTCGGACTTTAGCTGCAAGTATATTGTAAATAAATACATGAGGTGTCAAAGATTTAAAGTAAAACCAATACAACCAATCACGGGCAACTCACCAGCTCCTCGTGTGACTCCTGCTCCACCCTTCACAAACTGTGGGATTCGATTTTGCCTGCCCATTTCTAATTTCAAGTAAGAAGGGTCATGGAGCCAAAACTACTAAATTGTTACGTTATTTGTGTGTATTTGTCTGCTTTTCGACAAAGGCTGTCCACCTTGAGGTTGTCAGTGACCTCAGTTCAAACGCCTTTATCATGTGTTTGCGTAGATTTATTGCTAGACGTAGCAAACCAGAAAATATTTATTGTAACAATGGCAATAATTTTGTAGGTGCCAATAATGAATTGAACAGAATGTTGCAAACGTGCAAGCAACAAATTGGAGAGTTTGCTTGCAGTGACGAACTTAATTTTCACTTTTCTCCTGCTTACGCTCCAGACTTCGGCGGAATCTGGGAGGCAGCAGTTAAATCTGCAAAGCACCATTTAAAACGTATTGCCGCTAATACTACTTTAACGTTTGAGGAATTAGTAACTTTGTTTGCGCAAATTGAAGCAATCATGAATTCGCGTCCTCTGACACCGCTGTCTGAGGATCCATCTGAACTTGCTCCACTCACGCCTGGACACTTCTTTGCCGGGCGACCTTTCATGTCTCTACAGTCCTGAAGTAAAGACAATGACGGTGAACAGATACCAACTCGTACAACGATTACGACAATACTTCTGGACACGATGGACTAAGGATTATCTATCTACACTTCAATAGCGACTCAAGTGGAAGACTACTAAGATTAACGATTTAGTTCTGGTGAAGGATGACCAGCTACCGCTAATTAAATGATTACTTGGTCGCATTGTAAAGCTGTACCCTGGCGACGATGGAATTTGCAGAGTCGTCGACATCAAGACAAAGAACGGCATCGTAAAGCGAGCCGTCTCCAAGCTGTCAGCTTTAGGTCTTCTTGAAAGCTAGGCTTTCAAGCCGGGGCAGCATGTCAACGATCCAACCTTCGTGATTCTTATATACTTTATATTTTTGTCTATGTTTTCTATCCAAATTCAAATACTTGTCATATTGCTGTTTCTTACTTACTTATGTCATTCGTTAAATATATTCATTAAAAATAATTGTAGACAACAACAAGGAATTATTTATTTATCTTCGAAGTAAACTAGGATGTGAACTACGGAACATCTAGCGGAATCCCGGTTTACTACACCTTATAATAAAATCATAATGCATCATATCAGTGTAGCTTAAATCATCAAAAATTTCTATGAGAAACTTTTGACTCGGCGGTACAATCACACTCTTGCCACCGTCGGTGCTTTTTGAGCAGCTCGCCTATAACTACCGCCGCCCCCCACGCGGGCGCGTCAATCACTTGTAGTCTGTGCCGGTAGGCGCATGTGCCGTAGTGATTTGTGTGTGATACTGAAATCGTGTATTTCACATTATGAAATAATTTAATTATTTTGATTGTTATTTCTTGATTATTTAATAATAATTAAAGTTTAAGTCTAAATACTTACTTACGTATTTCTGCCGCTTATATTGTAAAAAAAAACTGACTACAGACATAATAAAAATTAAGATTAAAAAATGTAACGTAACTATCAAGCGTAGTAATAAATTAATTAAAGATGTTAGGCAAAAAGAGCATTTTTTTCCAATAAAAGCGACAGAAAGGTTATTGCGGATGAAACGCTGTAATCAATATCCGCAATTTTTCTAAGACTGATTCTGCTAAATAACTATCTATACGTAATTATGTTATTAGAAGCAAATATTTTTCTTTATATAGCAATAAAAATTGAGAAAAACTATTTTCATTCATTTTGTTTTCAAACCTGCAGAGTAATTATACCTTTGTCTCTAAATATCCGAGCTTCAACCACCATGTTAAATCATATTCATATAATTCCCGAGATTTAAGCAATCCGTTTTTCAATGAGTGTGTGTCATTAAGTCAATTAGAATCGCCACTTATTTCCATTAAAGAATCGCTTAAACTGTTTAGCCTTACCCCGTTGTATAGTAAAAATAGCGCTTAGCTCATTTAGCCTTCTTTTTAAAAAAGTGCACTTGTACACTACAGTCATTTGACTTGCCTCCGGCGGCAGACGCTGTTGGTATTTGAACCAATTAGCCTTTCTCTCATTTTTAGCAGATTTGTCTTAAGCGACCTTTATTTCGAGACATAATAAACTAATTGTATCAAGGTAGGAACCAAAGTATGCGTCTTTATATCTTGAACATTTGATGGCAGTTGCGTTACAATATACCTGTTACTTTTTTTGTAGCGATTTTTTTTCTAAAAAATAAAACTTTAAACGGCTCTCCTGTAAAGTTCATAAAATGTCGGTTAAGTCAATTAGCCTTTCTACCGTCGTTATGAGAATACTTTATTTTAAAGATTGTATCGGTTCAAGGGCACCGTGATGCAGATCATTTATTTAAACGGTTTTTATTAACTTCACCGCGTATCAACTGTCGTCGATGCTTCAAATCTTGTGATCGATTTTTCGACCACTTCTACTGCACCGAAATCATTAAAATTTGGAAGTCTTATCAGTTGTCAGCCTCCGTAGCCTAGTTGGTAGTGACCCTGCCTACGAAGCTGGAGGTTCCGGGTTCGAATCCCGGCGAGGGCATTCTTTGTGTATTTATATATATCACAAATGTTTGTTCCTTGGTCATGGCTGTCTATGTATTTAAGTATCTATATGTATCTATCTATTATATATATCGTCGCCTGGTACCCACATCACAAGCCTTAATTGAGCTTACCGTGGGACTAGGTCGATTTGTGTAAGATGTCCCAAGATATTTATTATTATTATTATTATTTATCAAGTCTCCATGACAATGCAATATTATAATATTTGTATCCTTGTATCCTCAAAACCTGATGATGCAGACGTACTGCTTACCTTAACCGAGAGTGTTAGACACGTGAAAATGAAAGTATAGCATGTTCGGCATAATCAAATACTAACAGCCTGATCTTGACTTCCAACTCCTCACTCCTGATGCTGCAGTAGGTACTGTCCACAATAACCGCAAGGTTTATCTTTTATCGATATCTTGATTTTAAAGAAGTTCTTTAGATATTCAGTAGAACCGTGCAAATTTAATACTAACGTCCAACTCCTCAAATCTGATACTCCAGTGTTACTGCCTGCCACAACCGCTAGGTTTAGCGATATGTAGATTTTGAAGTACCGCTGTAGATATTTGGTAGAAACATACGGATTTCATTATCATCATCATCATCATATCAGCCAAAAGACGTTCACTGGTGAATATAGGCCTCCGCCAAAGATTATCACAAGGACCGGTCCTGTGCCACCCGCATCCAGCGACCTTCACCAGGTCATGAGCCCACCTTGTGGGGGCCTACCCACGATGTGCCTTCCGGTACGTGACCACCACTCAATAACCTTCCCGCCCCAATAGCCATCGGTTCCACACGCAAGGAGCCCCACCCACTGCCACTTCAGTTTAGCGATTCGAAGAGCTATATCGGTTACTTTGATTCTGCTGCGGTGGTCTCATTTCTAATCCGATATCGCAGCGAGACTCCTAGCATAGCCCTCTCCAAGTCTCCATTGCCTTTTGGGTGAAATTGAGCTTTCTTATGCTGATAGAGTGACAGCGTGAGTGGTTCGCGTAGGGTGAGCCGTCGGGCCTGCGGCCCTCCAACTGATAGAGTGACAGCGTGAGTGGATCGCGTAGGGCGAGCCGTCTGGCCTGCGACCCTCTAGCTGATAGAGTGACAGTGTGAGTAGATCGCGTAGCGTAGGGCGAGCCGTAGGGTCTTCGGCCCTCCAGCTGATAGAGCGGCAGCGTGAATGGTTCGCGTAGGGCGAGCCGTCGGGCCTGCGGCCCTCCAGCTGATAGAGTGACAGCGTGAGTCGATCGCGTAGCGTAGGGCGAGCCGTCGGGCCTTCGGCCCTCCAGCTGATAGGGTGACAGTGTGAGTGGATCGCGTAGGGCGAGCCATCGGGCCTGCGGCCCTCCGGCTGATAGATGACAGCGTGAGTGGATCGCGTAGCGTAGAGCGAGCCGTCGGGCCTTCGGCCCTCCAGCTGATAGAGTGACAGCGTGAGTAGATCGCGTAGAGTAGGGCGAGCCGTCGGGCCTGCGGCCCTCCAGCTGATAGAGTGACAGCGTGAGTGGATCGTAGCATAGGGCGAGCCGTCGGGCCTTTGGCCCTCCAGCTGATAGAGTGATAGCGTGAGTGGATCGCATAGGGCGAGCCGTCGAGCCTGCGGCCCTCCGGCTGATAAATGACAGCGTGAGTGGATCGCGTAGCGTAGAGCGAACCGTCGGGCCTTCGGCCCTCCAGCTGATAGAGTGACAGCGTGAGTAGCTCGCGTAGGGCGAGCCGTCGGGCCTGCGGCCCTCTAGCTGATAGAGTAACAGTGTGAGTAGATCGCGTAGCGTAGGGCGAGCCGTCGGGTCTTCGGCCCTCCAGCTGATATAGAGAGACAGCGTGAGTGGATCGCGTAAGGCGAGCCGTCGGGCCTGCGGCCCTCCAGCTGATAGAGTACGTCACAGCGTGAGTGGAACGCGAAGCGTAGGGCGAGCCGTCGGGCCTTCGGCCCTCCACCTGATAGAGTGACAGCGTGAATGGTTCACGTAGGGCGAGCCGTCGGGTCTGCGGCCCTCCAGCATAGAGTGACAGCGTGAGTCGCATAGGGCGAGTGGATCGCATAGGGCGAGCCGTCGAGCCTGCGGCCCTCCGGCTGATAAATGACAGCGTGAGTGGATCGCGTAGCGTAGAGCGAACCGTCGGGCCTTCGGTCCTCCAGCTGATAGAGTGACAGCGTGAGTAGCTCGCGTAGGGAGAGCCGTCGGGCCTGCGGCCCTCTAGCTGATAGAGTGACAGTGTGAGTGGATCGTGTAGCGTAGGGCGAGCCGTCGGGTCTTCGGCCCTCCAGCTGATATAGAGAGACAACGTGAGTGGATCGCGTAAGGCGAGCCGTCGGGCCTGCGGTCCTCCAGCTGATAGAGTACGTGACAGCGTGAGTGGAACGCGAAGCGTAGGGCGAGCCGTCGGGCCTTCGGCCCTCCAGCTGATAGAGTGTCTGCGTGAATGGTTCGCGTAGGGCGAGCCGTCGGGCCTGCGGCCCTTCAGCAGATAGAGTGACAGCGTGAGTGGATCGCGTAGCGTAGGGCGAGCCGTCGGGCCTTCGGCCCTCCAGCTGATAGGGTGACAGTGTGAGTGGATCGCGTAGGGCGAGCCATCGGGCCTGCAGCCCTCCGGTTGATAGATGACAGCGTGAGTGGTTCGCATAGGGCGAGCCATCGGGCCTGCGGCCCTCCAGCTGATAGAGTGACTGCGTGAGTAGTTCGCGCAAGGCAAGCCGTCGGGCCTGCGGCCCTCCGGGTGATATATGACAGCGTGTATGGTTCCCATAGGGCAAGCAGTCGGCCCTGCGGCCCTCCAACTGATAGACTGACAGCGTGAGTGGTTCGATTAGGGTGAGCCGTCGGGCCTGCAGCCTTTCGGCTGATAGACAGACAGCGTGAGTGGTTCGCGTAGGGCGAGCTGTCGGGCCTGTGGCCCTCCTGCTGTTAGGCTGACACCGAGAGTTGATCGCATAGTGCGAGCTGTCGGGCCTGCGGCCGTACGGCTGATAGACTGACAGCGCGAATGGTTTGCGTAGCGTGAGCTGTCAGGCCTGCGGCACTCCGGTTGATAGACTGAGTGTGTGAGTCCCTCGGGTTCGCGTAGAGCGTACCATATACTGATAGCTTAAATTGACCCTTTGGACCCTCGGTACGCGTCGGACTTTCAGTCAGACCTACGATCCTCCGTTTGATCGACTGAAATCCGACTTTTGTAATGTGTGCAACATGATAATTTAAACTTGATTTTCTCAATAAATCAATGATATATTCCTTATTGCCAGATCTCTACTATCTAAGGTACCTATAGTATAAGCAGGAGAGTATAGACGCTACTATGCATAAATATATTGCATATTACAAACAAAATCCTTGATCTAGAATAAGTATAAGTAGTAACAATTGCACTAAAAACTTGAAAATAAAATAAGTAAAAAAGTTTTAAGTTAAACGGTTTTTATTGCACCAAAAACTAGAAAATAAAAATTAGTTACTGGCGTAGATGGTATTTTCTGTACATTACTCACGTGGAACTATTATCACTGTAGTCTTCCAGAGTCGGATGCTAAAAGCCACGTTTAGCCTCTATGTCAGTGGATTAAGTTTAATCGGAAACTTTTACCAAACTAAAATAAAAACGTGGGGCGTTATTAACTATAAAGAAACATACAAGCTCAAAATATGTTATTGAAGCTTTAATTTTATTTTGGATTTAATCATCCATCTGTTCCAACACTTTTACAGAGAAAAATAGCTTAAATTCATTACACTATTTAATTGCTGTCTTGATACGTTCTTAAATATCTATAGTGACTTAATCACAATTGCGTTCGCCCCACGTTTTTATTTCAGTTTGGTAAAAGTTTCCGATTAAACTTAATCCACTGACAGAGGCTAAACGTGGCTTTTAGCATCTGACTCTGGAAGACTACAGTGATAATAGTTCCACGTGAGTAATGTACAGAAAATATCATCTACGCCAGTAACTAATTTTTATTTTCTAGTTTTTGGTGCAATAAAAACCGTTTAACTTAAAACTTTTTTTACTTATTTTATTTATTTGCTCAAGACAGGAAGATTCTAGAGTGAAAAGCACAGCTGAGGAATGAGTGATATAAATTAACGTTATAAAAAAATTAACTCCACAATGCAATACTATGATTTTATTCCAAAGGTATTCTTAACCTTTCGTATGCTTAGTAGCACATCTGCTTTATTACAATTTGCCTTTACGCAATAGCCGTCAAAATCTAATTTTGATTGAACTGCTTGACGGTAACGCATACTAAAGGTTAAAACGGGAAAATAAATTGAAACCTATTGGTTTTCGAGCTAAGTCTAAGTTGAATAAACAAACCTAGACTTCCATAGCTGGTCAAACATATCTGTTTATTGAATCTTAAAACCTTAAGTTGGCTTTTCGAAGCTAAACTCTAGGGCACGTATAAAGGGTCGGCCATTTTCTATCTCGCCACGCTCTTGAGCGTTTGCTGATGCGGAAATATAAAGCGTATTCAGAAATGGTGGCCAAAGGGTAAAGCCATGGCTAGAGTTACTTGAATTGATGTTAACACCTTTGTTTTGATAATTGTATCGTATTTTAGGATTTAAAGCTAAGGTTCCTGATATTACTTATTTTACTGAGTTACTTTTCGATCTAATTTTACCCGTGCGTATTGTCGTTGACGTTGCAATATATGAAAATAGCGTACTTACAATAAACTGCATAACAAGTAAACCTAATAGATATAAATAATAATATTGTATCTATCACCTGTTACAAAGTGTACCTAATTGAAATGAATAATTGTATTTTCATCACACTTGCTGTCTAAGCGCGCCATTGCTTGCGCGCGTAGCGGGAGTAATAGAAAACTGATATTCCCTAGGGAGTAATAGAAATATCAGTACATCATTTAATAATATTATGTCTTAAAACTTATTTTTTTGTCGGCAAGTGTGATGAAAAACATTGTATGCATCACGGTAGGTAAGCGGAATACTAACTCGAGTCATAAAAGCCCTCAAGCAAGCCAAGCTACAATGTACTATTTTTGTTTTCTGTGTAAGATTTTATTTTGTTCGATTGCTTTCTTAATTATTTTATATTATTTTTAGTACAGATGGTGCCTTTTTTAGGTTCTAGTGCGAGAAGTGTGTCATTTTACGTCAGGTCCAATACTTCGGAGGGCCATCTGCACTAAAAAAACGTCGTACGAGACACGTGGAAAAACGAAATTCGTATTCGCACTTGTGTCTATTACTTGTACTATTTTGCGTCACGTTTAATACGTAATGTAAGCACTTTGTTTAGTAGCCTTAAGGAAATTAATCAATTATTCTATTCTATTACGACTAAGTATGGCTTCTAATAAAATACCTGAGGAAACTGTGTGTTACCTCAGTAAGTGGCGAATAGTGAACTAGATATTCTTATTTACACATTGAAGTGCACTATGAGCACTTTAAAGCATTTTTTTCGAACAAGTGTAGGTGTTTTGGGCATAGAATTATTATTTTGCATAACATTTCTCAAGTGAATGTTCTGTACATTAGTAGTATGTGGAAATTACCTGAATGACGTTGAAACAATAATGTTACGGCCTTTGATTTAGCTAGACTTGGCGGCCTTCGGATTCGTCTGTGGTTCGTGGTTTACTAAATCGCCGAAAAATGTTAAATAGAATAGAGACGGGAGTAAAAATATCCCTCAAATAAGTACAATCTCCATCAAATATTTTTCTGTTACTAGGTACGCTTAATTTGTCAAGGTTGTAAACTATTCACTCAGCTCATTATTTTTGAGCACAAAAAAACGTGTATAGGAGCATTCCATGAAAACATGTCGTAAGCGACACTGTCTTTTCAATACTATAGAAAAATTTAATTAGTAAGCTGAGTTACGGCATAATAATAACATATCAAGTCTTTAAGATTGACAGTGTTTCCTAACAGCTAGCATATTTTATTAGGGTAGCTACCATTGTGAGTCGTAAGCGACAAAAAGTAGATGTTTTCATGGAATGCTCCTATAGAATAAACCGTCTTACAAACAAGTTAAAACGTTCTTATTACACAGAATTAAAGTGCACTGGGACATATTTTGGAGCATTTTTATATACACCTTATTTTGCTTTTACCTGTACTCTAACACCTATAGCAAATGACAACTACCTAAGATACATAACATTACAGACATCAATCAACGAAATACTTGAGCGTAATGAAACGGCCTACATTAATGAATCAATCGGCGCAAGCGGCCCGTTGACCCGTTTTCGTAATCGAGGTAATAACGTTATCATTGATTTATTACAGACACGGGCTACTGCAAACCATAGGTATTCAACGTGTGTCTCTATCGCACTTGTAATATCGTGCTTAAGTGTGACAAAGGCAGCACGTGGAACGTTGTTTTCCATTAGGCCCGGGATCTGCTTTAATTAGCGGCCAAATATTCATGGAAGGGGGGTGTGGAATGTATGCATTGTGGGGTTACTAAATAACTATACACCACAGTTTTGATAATGTAGGGTAAACAGACAACACTGATTATTGTTTATTTATCGCATTACAATAGCGAAACCCTGTGTTAGCACTATTATGTAGGTATTATCGTCGACTGACAAGCAAAATTCACTATAAAAACTGTCACTACTCTTAGCGACCTCTTATGCCAGTATTAAATCAGAATTGAGATACGAGCTTTATTTCAAGTAGACATTTGTGACTTAGTGAGTTTTGCTTCTCAACCGACGTTATGTAATTGTCAGTGGTCGGATATCCCGGTGCAACAAGGGGTGAATGACCTCAAACATTAGACTAATATGGATATACCACGGGATTCCTCAAAATTACATCTAGTAAAGTTTAGTAATATTTTGTAACGCAAAATAAGTGCATGTACATACAAGCGTTTATTATTATGCGATTTCGACAATTATTTTAAAAGATAGGTTATAAAATTAGTTTAATATTGACCTTAGTACCAAATAGCCTTTTGGTATGAATATTCTTAAATAAAAGAGTTTAGCTTTAAAAATATAAGCTTTTTACTAAGGCATAATAGGTTCCACTTCTAGAAATTGCGAACGTAAAAAAAAAACAGAAATATCATATAATCAGGATCAGAATCAATGATCGGGAAATTAAAACAATATCCATACCCAGCCTAAATTAAACATTTTAGGTGAGGTCTCCCGCAGATACCTCAAAATTTTATTAATTTAAAGTTAAAGAAAAATTGTATCCAATAACCACTGAATGGTACATGGTCTTCCTGAGGTCATCAATTACTAAGTTAGAAAAAATATACCTGGTTACGGATTAAACATCCTCGTGTATGTAACATAAAATCAAACATTTTTAAGCAATAAGACTTGACACACCTATGCAGACACATTAGAGTAAATATATGTATTTTATGAAAGAATTATGGCTAGTAAGCCAAGTAAAGGTTCTATAAAGTTAAAATAGCATATAATTATTTTCTCTAGATTCCCTATTTTCAATCGATTCCTTTTCACATCTGAAATCCATTTGTACGCCGAAAAAGTCCTTTCCACTTCTACGGATGTCAGTGGAGCAAATTTGTAAAGAGACACTTCATCAGGTGCGGTATTATTTGAAATTTGGTCTGCGTATTCTCTAATGTCATCCAAATCTGTATTTAGTGCCATTACTGCTTCTAATTTAATCTGTGTAGCCATATTCAATACTTTTGTAAAGGGGCGTTTTCACAAACCGTCGTTCAAAACACTTTTTTTTAATTCGGACAAGTTTGGGGTTGTTCGACTTAGGATCACGAGCTCTTTCAATCCTACTAGGAGAAAAAAAGTGTCCAAAAAATTTTTTTTTTCCATTACACTATCGTTTTTATAGACTTTGTATGGCGATAGCGTAATGGAAGAAATTAAAAATGTACGAAAATTGTGGGACGGTTTTTTTCACCTGTCAGAATTAAAAGAGCTCGTGATCCTGAGTCGAACAAGCCCATACTTATCCGAATTAAAAAAAAAATGTTTTGAACAACGGTTTGTGAAAACGCCCAAAGATTTCGTTTATGTTCGCAATTTGAGCTGCCTTTTTAAGTATACCTATCAGATCTATATATTTTTTTTTCAAACTAAACCCGGGAATTTAGGTCATATCCATATTAACTTTTCTACTTGGTATCCCCTGGTGTTGCACCGGGATATCCGACCACTGGTAATTGTATACCTACTCATTTAATGAAGTATGTATAATAATACTCAATTATAATAAAATTTGCTCTATTTTAATCCGCTCCTCGTTTTGAACTGACAGTGTCCATTCGCCATCAGATATATTGGAGCAGGCACGTTGCTCACAAATATCTCAACATGCACTCTAACGCTATGATAATAGAGGTCAATATGCTTAGCTAATGATTGGTACGAGTATGTCAGTATGTCGCCGCGAGATAGATTTTCTATCTTTTACTAACTATATGAATAAAAGAGGGATGGATAGTTTATCTCGCGGCGACATATTGTCACACTAATCCTGTGCTAAGCCTACTGCTCCGGTATTTACGAGCACATTGACCGCTCAGATATATCTGATCCCCAAATGGACTGACTGCCAGATTACACATGCAAGTTATAGCTGCTAGAATATGAAACAAAGTTATACGCAAGAAAGAAATGCTTATATTTGGCATTTTCTCTTTCTCATAGCTTCGTCTTAAAACTTGCAGTCATTAATTGCAAGCGTAAAGTTAGCGGTAGACATAAAATACCTTAGCCAAGTTGCCAATCGCTAGCGCTTGGTAGCGTATCGTAGTTTTCCCTCTCTGTTACTCTTTCATATTAGTGCGACAAAGACAGTTAGCTGGGTTTCGTTTACGATTGACGATTAAGCGCTAGCGATTGGCAACTTGGCTAAGCACCCTGATGTTTTTCCCCAAAAAGTTGTTACAAAAACTCTCATTTTATGCTAGGTATTTATAAGTAGTTTATGTAGCATTACTTAACTTTAAACTATAATGGCATATCACGCCCTCGCTTGCTCGTTCATTTTATAATTACAGCAAATTGGATAGGTGTTGAAAATGTACCAGTAGCCGTACCACGAGTTAGCAAGTAAGGCGCACTTTCAGTGACACGTAGATTGTGTCCATATCGTACGTTAAAACTGAACAAATCTTCAAAATTGACATAATGGGAACACTTTAGTCAAAAAATATATACAAACATTATTTGAAAAATATTACTGCGCCTATTGTGGGATCTTGAACGTACAATGTTTTCGTGTGTAGATTTGTATATCTTATGGATGTATGTGCTCTTTCATGCCCACTTGACAGGTTAAGTTTTGCACCCAAATTTCCGATCACTATACGTTAATAATATTATTTTTCATCACACTTGCTGTCTATGTCCGCCATTGCTTGCATGCGTAGCGGGAGTAATAGAAAAGTAAAATTCCCTAGGAAGTAATGTCAGTACGTCATAGAATAATATTTTTTGTTAAAATTGTTTTTTTTTCGTCGGCAAGTGTGATGAAAAACATTGTATGCATCACATCAGGAGTCAAAAGGCCTCCACCTACGGCGTCAGGCGTCTAACACTCTCGTTAGTAATACCGTACTTACCTCCCTTGACGCACAATGTACTATTATTATACTATGCTTACGCCGTACTCTCAAAATTAGTGTGAAAAGGTGACACTCCGAGGAGCGTTTCAACCGCTCGAACTCATCATTGTCGTCCCGCGATTATTACAGTACAGCAGTGTTATTCACTAAGGAAACCGCCTTACTGTCAGCGCCGTGTCAGCGCCGCGGCAGCGTCGAGCCTAAAAATGGTATTCACTAAACAAACCCCGGATGACGGGAGCAAAAATGCGTTTGTAGTACCATATGAATATGATAGTTACAAAACCAAAATTAAAGCCTAAAAAGCAGCTTGAATGTCGTTCAGAAATTCAAAGTGCACTTGTTTAGATTACTTTTACATCCTCAAGGCGAAATTATTCACAAAAAATATCATATTGTGTTGACTAAAAAAATTGGTGAATTCATATTAAAAATCTTATATATTTTTGATATCTGGAAAAGAAGTGGAACTACTAGGGAAACATAATTAGCATAATCTATAAATTTCAAATTAAAAAATCGTTCATATGGATGTCGATAGATTAGTCGATATTTAACCAAGCACTAGTGACAAACGCATTTTTGCTCCCGTCGTCCGGGGTTTGAATGTACTTTAAACTACACTAGTGCTCGGCGACGAATGCGGCGTGAGCTGGAACTACACTGCGTCGTAAGTTTGACGTTTAATGTACGAACATCGTATTCTCTAACGAAAAACAGCGACGAACTCGCCCACAACCTCGCTCACAGCCTCGATTCCTAATGTCAAATCAAACAACTAGGATTTTAGACAAGGCTGTCTTGCCGTCGAGCTCGTTGACGAACGCAGCGTCGAATGTGTGAATAAGAGAATAGCATAGCTGAATTTAGTTTACATCAAAATAACACTCTTGGGGTCTTCTGTTGTTGCAATACTTGCCAAGACGACAATGGCGAAATAAAAACGTCGTAAAAACGCTGAATTTTTGTTCGCAACGTTACTTGCCTACTCATGGTTCAGCTACGAATTTCAACCGTTACTTTAAGCGCACTGACCGGAGCGAAGGCTCAGCTTTTGAGCTTTCATTGCTGCTTTAATGTACAATATTGGTTGCTGTTAATCCGTAATGCAAATTAATGACAATAAAGACGGAAAATATTGAATAAAATTATTTCCTTCGTTTATTGAGATTTTATGAAATTAAACAATTGTAGCGGATTATATCACGTACATTAATTAATTTAATTACATCCCGATGTTACATACATTTTGCAGGATTGCTACGGGCGACTTATAGTGGAGGAAAATTTACAGATCTACCTCCATCAAATTCGTATACGACAAGTATGAGAGATGAGTCGAGAATGACAGATACGTACGACAAGTCACGTGACCATTTCCATACATTATCACGTGACTTATTTATTTAGGCGGACTTAATGCCATAATGCATTCTCTACCAGTCAACCACTGGGATAAACAGAAAGATAATGTTGGTACAGGGTCATAAATGAAGAAGACAAAAAAAACTAAAATCACAACGAAACAATAAACTCACATAAATATTATATGCAATGTAATAAACTTATACAAATATACTTAATTAACAATTATACAAATTACCAACTGTGAAACATCATGAGTACGATGCCCGATAGATATCGATAGCATCTTAGCAGCGCGTAGAACCGATGGCCGTTGGGGCGGGAAGGTTCTCGAGTGGCGGCCACGTACCGGAAGGCGTAGCGTGGCTAGGCCCCCCACAAGGTGGACCGATGACCTGGTGAAGGTCGCAGGAGCCCGCTGGATGCGAGTGGCGCAGGACCGGTCATTGTGGCAATCTTTGGGGGAGGCCTATGTTCAGCAGTGGACGAATTTCGGCTGATGTGATGATGATGATGATCTTAGCAGCAGCTAGGCCTGCAAGTATCCCCCTCTTACACCCCTGTACCTCGCGGTATACACGGTGCTCGTGAGCATTCCGAAAGATTTTAATGCTGAATTCTTGAGCATAAATTTAGAGGTTAGTTGTGGAACATTGACACAAACCGACACAATGAAACTTTGCGATATCTCGGAAACCTGACCTTAACGGCTAGCCTCGTCTATCAAACAAGGACGAGCTTAGGGACCCTCCACAACTCCCCAGGGTGCGAGCGACGATTGCAGAAGGAGCACGTCGCTACATGCTTCAAAGTGAATTGAACCAGGAAAAGTAACAATTTTTATTTATATTTCGCAATTTTTTGTAAGAATACAGAGAATCGTTTGGTAGTATTTATATTTTTATCGTATTGTATATATATTCCAGTTTATCTTAAGCTAAATACTATTAAAATTAGTTCAAGTTTTGGCCTCGTTTTTTTATTTTGTTAAAAATAATACCCTGGTGTCTCACAATGAAACATTTTTATGTAATGTACAATGAAACAGGTCCATGTTTCGTTGTGTACTGTATAGTTTTATTGTACACTGAATGTGAAATTGCAAAAGGTTACTATTCTATGAGACTGTTCATTTAAACATGTTTCATGTTAAGCACCTCATTATCAACCTATTAAGGCCCACTTGTATAACCTAGGGTTAAACACTGACCAGTGAAATGGTCACTTTAGCTCCTGCTGGTGAATACCTGGTTATGTGGCTAAACCCGGGTGGTACAAGATAGTCTAAGTAGTACATTTCTAATATTTTTTGTTGACTAGTATAATTACATTTTAAATTTATGTATTAAATATTTCGTAAAATTATATGCGTAGTAAAAGTGGTAATAAAATATATTTTTATCTTTTAAAACATTCTGTTCCTACATATATTGTATTAATATGTGATTGTTTTCATTGAAACATAACATTTTTCGATTTCTGAATGCGCCAATGCCATAAAGATTCGTTAATAAATTAATCTTCCCAAGAATTTTACTAAGAACAACCACATAATATATAATAACCTGTTTGACTACTGATTATGTAACTCTGTTTCAATGTTGGTTACCCGTGATATTTTTAGTTTACAATGAAACAGCTCACGGTGTTTCACTGAACACTATTTATTAGTACACATTGAAACAATACACTTTTTTCAAAAACATTTTAAGAATATATACGCAATTTTCAGAACTAGAGCCACTTTTTTACATAACATAAAGAATGATGTCTATTAGTCTATTCTATGGCAAAATATACGATTTTTAACTTTCAAATTGACTGAGATAGGACAGTTTAAGAAGTTGAATGTTTCATTGATGGCAATAGTTTAAGCAATATGTTTAACTATAAAACATACGTACACAATAAAACAACATGATATTTATGTTGTCACACAGTGTATGATACCTATCGTGGAGATGCCCAGGACCCTCCCGCGCTCGCCTGGGTTGCAGTCATACTACGAGGACTCATAAAACATAACTTTTTTGCAATATGTCGCAGTTATCGATGACATTGTTAAGTTACAATGAAACTTGGGTTGTATACAATGAAACAGTCTTTCGGTTTCATATATCTTTCAGTGATCTTATTAATCATTTAACAAATTGGAAGCCTACTAAACTAAAGCTACTCCATCCTGCCGTTATTATTAATTTTCCTTTATTTTGTATTCATTGCAAGCGTACTTATATATTATTATATGTTACATATAACACAGTTCCAATGTTGGTTAAGTCTGTTTCATAGTTCATTGGATTTATTACATCTGTTTCAATGTAAAAATTCAGGTGTTTCATTGAATACATGCACAAGGACACAATGAAACAAATCTCATTTTTTGTTTAAAGTTGCATAACACATATACTATTGAAAATAAGTAGAAACCAAGATTGCGATTTGATAGCCAACTAAATTGTTTATCTTCGGACACAATATCTCACTCGTAACTTCAAAAACACCAGAGATACAATGGTTTGAAATTTAGTTGTTTCATTGATCCACAACTTACACATATTTAATGTTATATAAAATTTCCTGCATTCGGCTTGGCTCCAGAGATAATTAACCTTTTTTCGAAATAAGTTTTTCGACATAACTCGTAATTCTTTTTGATTACAATGCTACCACAATGTGTTCTAATATTACCACACCTTTTGCCTGACAATCAAAAAATAAGAATAGATTTGACGAAAAAACCTGTCCCTAAAAAAATCATTAAGAAAATAAATTTAACAAATTGTTGTTTTGATAAAAAGTATTGGAAATGTTAAAAAATTTTTAAAAAGTATTTTTTTTTTGTGGAATTTGATATTAGGTTTTATAATATTTTTTGTTTATTTTGATGTCTAGAATGTGTAGTTAAAATCTTTCGCAATACTCGCGAGCACCGTGTATACACCTGACCTATATGCCGTGTCGTGACGACGGGCACTTTTAATTTTGGGTCATCGCCTGACATTGAACTTCCGTCCCCTAGGGATTGTTGTTTAGCGTCAGTCTACATCGGGCTTCGGACTTTGATTAACCATTTACGTCACAGGGGACAACGTGGATGAGCTTACGTCATTTGTTTTTTTTTTGCAGCTTTTCCTGTCTTTTGAATGGTTCATGATTCATGACTCCAACATGACATGACTCCAAAGTTGATTAAATTAATAATTTAAAAAATATTATGTGACCTATAATGAAATATCACCGAAAAAAATATTTTTAGTACAGATGTTGTACTTTGTAGGCTCTAGTGCAAGAAGTGGGTCATTTTACGTCAAGTCCAAGACTTCGGAGGGCCATCTGTACTAAAATATGTCGTACGAGACACGTGCAAAAACGAAATTCGTAACTCGTGTCGATTTAAAACACTCCCTATTGGTCGTGTTTTAAAACATCGCCACTCAACAAATTGTCAAAACATTTGTTTTATATTTTAGTTTTAGTAACAGGTTGTTTCGTTTATCGTATTCTTATTTTTGGATTGTTAGACAAAAGCTTTGGTACGATAAGAACACATTGTGGTTATTACAATGTAATCAAAAGTAAGTTTTAAGACGAGCTACAACGAAAAACTTATGTCGAAAAAAGTTTGATTATCTCTGAAACTAGGCCAAAACCAAGCAATTTTATAAAATATTGTCAGAAATACTCAATTGAAACCTCACGCATAGCACCCTGTACATATTAAATCGCGAGCACTCTTTAGGTATACACATATAAAAATACATACAGGGTGAAAATAGTGGATCAGTGAGTAACTATTCTTTGAAATGGCGTTTACAGATTCTTAATACAATTAACCTCAAATAGAATGCATTCACACAATTTTATTGTATTTACCTTCCTGATAGCTATATCAGGATGCTTAGCCAAGTTACCAATCGCTAACGCTTAATAACGTATCATAGTTTTCCCTCTCTGTCACTCTTTCATATTAGTGCGACAAAGACAGTTAGCATGCCTTTCGTTTACGATTGACGAATAAGCGTTAGCGATTGGCAACTTGTCTAAGCACCCATATCAGAATTCTTAGTCGAGTTGCCAATCGCTAACGCTTAGTAGCGTATCGTAGTTTTCTCTCTGTCACTCTGTCATATTAGTGCGACAAAGACTGATAGCTGCCTTTCGTTTACGATTGACGATTGGCAACTAGTCTAAGCACCCTGGATGCTTAGCCAAGTTGCCAATCGCTAGCGCTTCATCGTCAATCGTAAGCGAGAGGCAGCTAACTGTCTTTGTCGCACTAATATGCAGTGACAGAGAGGGAAAACTACGATACGCTACTAAGCGCTAGCGATTGGCAACTTGGCTAAGCATCCTGATGTCCCTGATATACTCGTACCTCGTACCTATCATATAGGTAATCATCTGAGCAAGCCTCTATCGTCAAAACGTCAAAGTAAAAAAGTTTCTGATTGCGACTGAACGTAAATGCCACACAGACATAAAATATGAATACCTTATCATTATAACATAAGTAATTTAGACCCAAGCTCTCCTTACATCCTAAAATAACAGCCACATTCTTGCGGTCATCCAACGGCACGTAGAATGCTGCAAATTTAAGTATACCCGTACGAAAAATGTTAAACTCCAATTTGCCTTTAAGATCGAGCTCTATTCACTCTCCGGTAAGGTTATTTCGAACCGCAAAAATAATTTTGTATTCCCCTGGAACTGCAGATACGAAATTGCATTACGTTGCAGATCGTAACTTGCTTACTGAATGTGATTTTATATCTCTAGTTGTACACATTGACGTTTACGTTGTGCTTTTACAGTAAATACTTATTATACTTTCCGCAAAACTATCTAGCGAGTAGAATAATGATCTTTTTCACTCTTACTTAGTGATAACAAGAATAAGAGAGATAGCACAATATCAGTCGCCACGGAAAGATAGCTTGCGTTGCGCGTGTGATGTTGTTGGGCATATCCACAAGATTGTAAAGTCAGTTACCTTAAAACCACCTAACTATAGCTCAAACGCTCCCTCGGTCGAAAACTTAATCGAATAGCTTCCATAAGGTTTAATTATTCATAGACAAAAACTCCTCATTAATAATAAAAATAACTTTGAGAAAGCCAAAAAGAAGATTAACGCCGCGGCCACAACATCGGTCTAAGGCGACCGGCTTAGCGGAAAACGTATGGTGCTCTCTCTCGTACCCATATCGGCATCCCGCTCCAACTAATGGATTCGCTCGCCGCTGGTCGCCTTAGACCAATGTCGTGGCCGGGCATAATAATATAGGTAAATTCAGCCAGAATATAATTATAATAATCAGTTTACTTGTATTAAATTAACGCTAAATACCTTAAATTTATAATCATTTATATTTATTTCTCTTCTCAAGTTAGGTATTTTATGATATGGTTATAAAAAAAATACAGTAAAACATACAAAACCAATACAAAACATATAAATATAGCTCCGGCAACGGGGCGGGCCCAAGCTGCCGGTGGTTAGGGCTGCAGCGCGCCGTGTCCAGGATTAGGTACCGCCTTCTGCATCCGACCCTTGATCCAACCACGTAGCGAGAGCCTCTTGAGGTGTTGATCGAGACTCTTCACTATGAGACCGTTCGCAGAAACACCTATCGGTTCAATGTTCGCCGAATCTACCTCCCCCATGTCGGTTACCTCGTGAGCCAAATCTTCACTAAACTTATTTATTATTATTTATGTTTCTTTATTAGATGGCGAAGAACCACTACTATTTTAAATTATTCAGAAGTCGACCATATCAGTTGAATGCAGATTGTTTTCATTCTCGTATTGCTTATTGGGTAAGTGCTCCAGTGAATGAACACTTAAGGAAATTTTCAACTTAATATTTTTTTTGTGGCCAGGAGCAATAATGAAGTTTAAATATGAATGTTCTTATAGAATAAACCACTAATGTAGTTTTCTAAAATCAATTTTATTTTGCATTAGTGCTGCACAGTTTTAAATTATAGCTAGCTGTAGGGGATAAAATGGAAAATCACCAGTGAATGAACACAAAATTCTAGTAAATGAACAAATGAAACCAATTAATGAACTACCTTAAAAATAATGTATTAAAATGCAAAAAGTACTCTATTTTCAATTGCTAGTGCTAGTAATATTCGATAATTGAATTTGAACTTTAAGGAGACATAATAACTATAAACATAATTAAACGACATCAATTACAGTTCCACATTTCTGCGTATTCTGAGATGGTTCAATTAACTCTTCCGTTACCATTGAAGAGTGACCTTATTTGTCGCTTTCGTTAAAAAGTAAACTGGGCTCATTCTGTATATCAATTATAGCAGTTGAATACTTCTGATTAACCAAAGATCTGTCTATATTTGTTTCTTCAGTGCCATGAATTTGGAATATTTTGGTTATTTAAATAGCGTTGATTTTGAGGTATTAAAACTGGCACTTGATAGTTCACTAGTTGCAACAGCTTTTGAAGGTTTGTCGAGAGATTCTTGGTCATAATGGAATCTTTTATACGATTTTTTTAACCTTTCCATGTCTTAAAACCAGACAAAATACAAAATAAATGATTTAGTTCATTCACTGGTTTTCGCAATCCAATTAATGAACTAACTGTGTTTGCGGTAGTTCGTAAAAAATTTAATATATCAAGTATTGTTCGAACACTGGCGTTTTGCTAGACAGCACATTTCTATTAAAGTCATAGAAAACCAAATCTTATAATAACTACTAAAACGTCAGATATGGAACAAACAATAAATCACGCAATTCCAGTGAATGCACTCCCCCGTTCGATCACTAGGTTTAAGCCATTTTTAACTTCTAGTTATAGAACACTGGATTAAAAACCACATTTTGAAACGAAATCACATTAAACTATACTTTAATAGCATGATCATAACCTTCCGGTTTCAATAAAACACGCACTGTACCCGGGAGATGCACGAAACGCACACAATAACACATTAAACACAACGTAAGCTTCCCTCAATCTTTATAACACCTCCATATAAAAAACGAACCGGCGTAATGTGCCCACTTTAGATCATCTCTATTTGGACACTGACGCATATGAGTTGATATAAGTGCTACCAAAACTTGTCAAATAAAGTTCCTACCCGAAAAAAAATATAACGCGTGGTAGAAATGTACAGAAAACTTTTTTTACGGAAAAAACTTGTATTTTGTTCGTTCACTGGATTTGTTCATTCACTGGAGAACTTACCCTTGTTATTAAGTTTCGATGTTTATTGTTCAGTTCTTCAGCCGTCTAGTCTGAAATGTTTGAATTTATTTTCCATGCAATTATGGTACAGTTTTTAAAATAACTTATCTCGAATAATAACTTATATTGTGTATTAAATTAAGTTTAGACACATCGGTCTGACTTCAATGGTTTTATATTATAAGCTGTAACTACCATTTTTGGTCAAAAAAACTATTCATTGATTATAGATATTAAACTCAAATTAACTACCTTTGATTGTGTTGCAAAAGCGTGTACATTTCAATAGAGGCAATAAATAAATAAAACTATAGAAAAAGGAAATAATGCACCCGCCGTTTTGTTTCTTCTCGTTCTAACCATACTAGGTACTACCTATAAGATCGACCCTAGTCGATAACAATAGGTACCGGCGCGGCCATGTTGACATTCAATTTACCTCTATATCTCCATATTAATACAAACATCGTGCTTAAAACAGCCACGTCAGGGACAGTAAAAAAGCAACCAAGTGCGAGTCGGACTCGCTCACGAAGGTTTTCCAACCATCATCAATTTATCATTATCACGTTTGATGTATGGTCGCCCCCTTAAATATCTACTTTATTCTACGTTTAACTCACGTCACGGGTACCTATCACCAGTCGTTCAAATATGAACACTACCTATTTTATTCAGGTTAAAATTCGATTTTAATTATACTATGCGGTCATTATAGTTGACCACCAACACGAAAAGGGTTAAGTATTTGTTGTTATAGCGGCAACAGAAATTCAGCATCTCTGAAAATTTCAACTATCTAACTATCACGGTTCACGAGATACAGCCTGGTGAAAGACGGACAGCAGACAGCAGGGTCTTAGTAATAGGGCCCCGTTTTACCCTTTGGATACGCAACCCTAAAAAAGGCACGTGTCTCGGACTATAACCTCATCGCCTATTAACTTTAACGTTTCCCAACGTCCAATCATGCAGAGAGGCTATAACGTTTTAGAACATTTTCAAATTGTATTTACATGTCCCGGTCGTCATAAATAGTGTTGGGAGTAGCGTTATGAATAACGCTAATTTCTAAACCAAAAGAGTCGAACTCGATTCCATAGTCTTAAAGACTTGACTATTAATCCGTGAATTTAATAGGCTGCTTTTATGTGTATGGATGAGAGAAATCAAGTATGTAGTGCTATTCAGTTATTGAAACTCATACTGTCGAGTTTCACGTTCACGTCGAGTTAAGGTTAGCTCTAAAAATGAGCGTTTACACAACACTATTTGTGAGGATGTCAACCTGGGGTTTAGTGGTTGTCATAATATCATAATAATGTCGCGGATGACTACTGCATCCACACTGCATCTAAAGCATAGGTATCTAAGAACAATGTTATGGTTGGTGGTGGTTGTATTAAAAGAACATGGTTCTCAATTCGACTGCTTTTTGTATGAATGGTATTCGATATCTTCTAGAATCCTGAACTGATTTAAAAAATAAATACTCGATTGTGTAGAAACCCGTAATGGTCCCTAGCACCTAGTCGAAGTCTAATGATGGAATCCTGGAGAAATCGATTGAAGGTGGTTTAAAATTTTTGCTTTTAGTGTTTATTTAAGCAATGTTGAGGGAAGACCTTGGGAAGACAGATAAAACGTTAGAGCATGAAAAATATTTTATTTTGCCATAAAATGCGTAGATACTTGTTTTTATTGTTACATAATCTAAGAGTTTTGCCAGTAAAACTGAAATCAACCGTCAATTACGAAGCACGTTTTATTTTTTAGATATGTTAGCCTTTTTAACTTTCTTGATACTTTAGGAATCATAAAACTTAAAAAACTTATTTAAGTATTCAATTTCAGTAGTTCAATAAGTCGATTAAGTCGATGGAGGAAAGAATGCGATTAGGCACTGCGTCGTTGAGATTGCCAATTCCGTTATGTGCACGATTTCAGGAACTGAAAAATCAATCCAAATGACATATGTTTACAGTCTTCTTTTGTCAAATTTGAAATTTACACATAACGGAATTGGCAATCTCAACGACGCACTGGTCCCTGGCTATTAAGAGCTCGGCTACAAAAATGAAGAAAATATAATCACTCTCAGGAAAAAAAAACAGACACGGCACGGCGACATTTGTAGTTTACCGAGAGTGACTATATTAGATCAGCGAGTATCTACAAATATTACCGTGTCTCTTTTCTTTAGGCACTGGTCTCACCGCGAGCTACTAAGCTATGAACTATGGGCCATAAACACGAACAAAAGATACGCACTCCCGTGTAAATAAAAGAGACACGGCGATACTCGCCCGGCGGTGATAGCTGATAGCTGAGCGACTATCGCCGTGTCTCTTTTATTTACACAGGAGTGCGTGTCTTTTGTTTGTCTTGTGTTTATAGCCGATAATTCATAACTGAGTACCTAGCTCGCGGTGAGACCAGCGCCTAACACCGCAGCGATTATCTTTTGTTCGTTTAACCCATTCAATGCCGAAGACGCGAATTCGCGTCCTATGTATGCGTAAACGTGATGCCGAGGACGCAAATTCGCGTCCTCGAGTTATTTCTTTTTTTTTGCTAGAAATCAACTGTACTTAAAAGCTGATACCAAAATGTTATTTTATTTATGGAGGATAATATTATACCGTCGCTGGTTTCTGGATTCAATGCATTTGTAATTTTCATAATTCTTATCTCGGATGCCGAAGACGCGAATTCGCGTCCTGTGTATGCGTAAACAAGATGCCGAGGACGCGAATTAGCGTCCGTCAAGTGTGAAATAACCTAATGCCGCAGACGCGAATTCGCGTCCTTGAAGTGTGATAATATAACCTAATGCCGCGGACGCGAATTCGCGTCCATTGAAATGTTAACGTGATGCCGTGGACGCGAATTCGCGTCGTCGCGTAGAAGGCGGCGGCGCTGCGTGATAATTAAAAATATGGGGCGTCAGCAATGAATGGGTTAATAGCCAAGCTTACAATCGCTAACTAGCTTTTGTTGGGATCAGTGCCCTAACATGGAAACTATCGGCCATTGGCACGAATCCTATGAGTTACGGACCGCCGACGCAAAAAGGAACAGTTCTGAAACTTCTAAAGACGTTGACGGCAGTCAGTCTAGCCATTGCTTGTTCGCTACAAATCGTCATAATACTTATTCAAGCTCGGATGTACAGCAATCATTTCATGGAAACGTCACCTTTCTACCACACTGAATAAGGGCGTTTTTTTCATCAAGTGAGTATTGCAGATACGAGGTAGAGTAAGTACCTACCTGTAGTGGCGAAATGAAATATTCAACTTTAATGTGATGTTTTACAATCTTCCCTCGCTACGGAAGTGTATAAGCAATAACGAGGCAGAAAACAAATACTTAAACTTAACAATAACATACATACAAGTAATAAAATACTAACCCCCTTATTCATAAACGTTTGTTAACTTAACAAGCCGCTAATAATTGTTTGTCCCTTTCGGTCTTAACAATGTGTCCATAAGAGCAAAAGGGACAAACAATTTTTAGCGGCTTGTTAAGTTAACAAACGTTTATGAATAAGGGGGTTATTGTATTAGGAGAGAAAATATAGACGTCACTTTACATTAAACCCATAATTTAAAAAAAAGATGTGTGAAGAATAAAAATCCCCAGTTTTTCGCAAGTAGGATAGTGCCTATAATTATTTAGATATTCTATAGTGAATGTGCTCTTAAACTGATTGGTAGGTACTAATATTTTTGTTATATACCTGCATGTGAATAGGTACGTGGGTGAATATCTGAGCGTTTGAACCGCCTAATTTGGTGGCATAATTTTTACCGAAGTTTCTATTTGATACAATTTGCTACTTTGTCATTTAAAAGAGGCACGGTACCTTTAACAAATGACGAAGTGTAACATTGAGACGTTTAAAAACTGCGGCAAAAATGATGCCACCATAATTAGGCGGTTGAAACGCTCAGATATTCACTAACGTACGTTCCTATATTCAAAATCCTACTCTACTTATTTCATACCTAACTTTATATTAGTATAAATCAGAATTACTGGCTAATTCACGCTTTTATTGTCTTAAACGTAATTAATAATACACCTACCGTAATAAATCTCGATAAACGGTTTCCAAAGAATTAAGCTGCATTATTTTTCTAGCAAAGTTAATTGTGCCTAAAAATACCGTAAATCTCACACCAAACATTAGATAGCACAGGCATAATTCAAACAACCGGCCAAGAGCATGTCGGGCCATGCACAGGGTAGGGTTCCGTAGTTATTCAAGAACGGCTGCGCTGATTATTTTCGAAATAGTTTTGTTTTAATGTTTTCTATAAGCCCACTATTCATGATTTTTTTCATTCATGATCAGAAGTTAGAGGACACAATTTATTTTTGTTCTTCTTTTTTTTAAGAGACCTATTCAATGATACCCCACTATAGGATTATGTACAGCAAATAGAAAAAATCATCTCAACATCACCAGTTGGGAGGTACACAAAAAAAAATAGTTTTAGTTTTTATTGTACCCACTTTATTGGCCTGATTAATTTATATATTTGTACCAAATTGTAGATTTCTAGTATTAACGGCCACACTGAGCTATGCTGCGGACAGACGGACACGGACAATACGGACATAGCGAAACTATAAGGGTTCCGTTTTTGCCATTTTGGCTACGGAACCCTAAAAATCTGGCCATAATAACATGAATCATGAAAGACTGACCACGTTATTCAGAAACGTCTCCTAACTTAGGAAGCCGTTAAGTTTTGTTTGTCCCTTTCAGTCTTATACTGACATATTGGTAAGACCGAAATGGACAGGCAAATCGGCTTGCTACGTTAGGACACGTTTTTGAATAAGCTAATAGTATAACCATGACTTTGTAAGGTATACTCTTGGCTCGACTCAGTCGTTTTTTGTCAAGTTCTTTAATTCGACCCTTTCTGCTTTCGTCACCCGTTCTTGATTTGCCATTTTCGTGTGAAGCCTATTTCATATTTGGTAAACTTTGTGCTTTTGCCATTTTCTTATTTTAGCTCATTCGTTATTCGTCACCATCTTCTTTGAGCATTTTCGGTGACAGTCATTCTCTTTTTTAGTATAATTCTCTATTTGTTATGTTTTTCTAGACAAAAATGTATAGAATAAAATCAAAGACGATAGGTCGAATAGCAAATGAGACCAAAAAAGAATAGACTAACATTGAATATGCCCAAAGAAGATGGTGACGAATAACGAATGAGCCAAAAGAAGAAAATGGCAAAAGCACAAAGTTTACCAAATATGAAATAGGCTTCACACGAAAGTGGCAAATCAAGAACGGGTGACGAAAGCAGAAAGGGACGAATTTAAGAACTTGACAAAAAACGACTGAGTCGAGCCAAGAGTATACCCTTTGTAAGTATCTGAGGCCCTACCGCGAATCACGAACGAAGTCTCGCTTCTTTCTCCCACTCGTGAATTCATACATAAGTGTGACAGGGATGCAACACTTCGTTCGTGGTTCCGGCCATCGCGCTCGCTCCGATATATCAGTGCGAGCGCAATAACATGCATTACGTATTAAGTAAAACCTAACGTATCCTTTACTTTCAAACTCATGGTTCAACTACAGCTATGCTATTCTCTTATTCACACATTCGTCGCTGCGTTCGTCAACGAGCTCGACATCGAGACAGCCTTGTCTAAAATCCTAGCTGTTTTATTTGACATTAGGAATCGAGGCTGTGAGCGAGGTTGTGGGCGAGTTCGTCGCTGTTTTTCGTTAGAGAATACGAAGTTCGTACATTAAACGTCAAACTCTCGACGCAGTGTAGTTTCAGCTCACGCCGCATTCGTCGCAGAGCACTAGTGTCGTTTAAAGTACAATAGTGAATACCATTTTTAGGCTCGACTCTGCCGCAGCGCTGACACAGCGCTGACAGCAAGGCGGTTTCCTTAGTGAATAACACTGCAGAATTTTGATTGCGTGGAAAAACTGAAACAGGCTTGCGATAAGAAAAAAATAGACAAACAATTTGAGCTTCTCAAGAATTCAAGTCTTATGAACCTTGAGATTAGCTAAGAGGCTTTAGTGGCGTTGTGATTAATAATTTAGTAATAAAATGCCTTCGGCCTGTGTATTATGCGTGAAACGTGACCCGCCGCCCTTAGATTGCCCTGACGGTTTTCTACAAATCCGTTTTTGTCACAACCACAGACGCGTTTAGTTTATGGATTAGCTGATGCAAGTCTTAGAAGTCTGCGCCAGTCCTATGAATAAGTAGGTACCTATTAGTTTTACTCAACGCCCATTGTGTCAAAATTGTTTGTAAATTGTTCTCAATTAAATTGAATCGTGACTTGAAATATTTACAGCATTAAGGAGAGCAATAAGTACCTATTGCTAGATTAAAAATCAAATACCTAAGGACTTTCAAATGCAAAGAAGATAAAGTTTCATCGAACTTTTTGTTCAAATATTGCGATCCAAGACAATGTGCATAATGTTATATACGTTACATCATCATCATCATCATCAGCCTATGTTAGTCCACCGCTGGACGTAGGCCTCTCCTATCACCATAGGAGGTAAATGCCCATAATCGACACGCTGGGCAAGCGGATTGGCGATCGCAATAATGTGTCCACTATGATGATTGATGACGCTGCTGCCCATCATCAATCTTGTAGAATGGTCAGTGACACTTCAATCCCTAAGTTGACTCTTACGACACCCGCAGGAGGAGTTGGGGTGGTGACAAATGTATTCTTACTGCCGTCACCACACGGCCTACAAATGTCGTCCATTAAATACAAAAGCGACACAAGTCAAAAATTTACTTTTTACAGGGGAGCTGTTTAAAGATTTTGTATTTGTTTTTTGTTCACAAAAATTTTTTACAGCATTAATATTATATGTGTTATATATCAGTTTGTAGGCATTTCAACCCTCTTTTGATGTGTTTAGTTATTAGAAAGTTATATGTGCTGTAAAAACTTTTATGAGCGTATACGTCCGTTTTGCATAAAAAAATAACATGAACTCTGATATTTTTTTATCAATCAAAGGCCACAAATACAAAAAAAATATCATTTATTTCATTTAAAACATACATAAAATCATGGCTTAACCACAGAGATACTGTTTTTTAACAAAACTGAACCAAACAAAACTTTTTCTTGCTTTCATATTGTCAGAGCATGTTTATAACTACCGTAAACCAGGGTTACTTTGATTAATTTTGAACTTTGGTTACTTAAATTTTGATGAATTTAACGGACGTACTAATTAAAAATTCAGATATAATTCTCGGTATTTTTCAAAAATAAACCTGCTGTATAAAAAAAAAGTGGTACCTTTAGCTAATAAATGCAAAATAAATACAACGCGATCAAAGTTAAATTGTTGAGAAAGGAATTACTTTGATACCACTTATTTTTTACTACAAACCGAAAATAGCCCACCTAAAAGCCTGAAATAATAAAAATTGGTTAAGTAGGTACATTTTTAGTGATTTGATTTTTCTTTGTGTATTGTATTTGTGGGGTGGTGTACTGTGATCCCATACTAAATGATCCAAGTTGATATGTTTTGACGGTTTACTAGTTTTTTCATTAGAATTGATGCAAGAACTTAACTTTTGCCGATTCAAAAGTCTTTCCTAATAATCTAATTATGATTAGTAATATTGTACCAATTTTTTTTTTCTAGACGACATGACAGTTCAGCTCTAGTACTTGGGTACTATGTAGTGAAGCAATAGGAATGATGACTGTCAAGTCAAATCAACATCTTTTTTCGATTTTTTAAAGATTTACATGAAATACACAAAAGTGACGTCACGTTTGTATACTACACTTATATTAAATAAAAGTTCTGTACAATAATAACTGTAGTCTATATTTTAGTAATAATTTATTCGTGTATGACGCCGTGTATACTGTGTAATAATTTATTTTAAATACAGTCATCATATCCCTATGTTGGCATTGCCAAAACTGAAAAAATAAATACTAATAAGTTATTAGATTCGTTGAAACATGCAACGGGGTTAGATCTATGTTTGTTTTACTTGTATTGTATACAAATAATATGTAGGAAAGTATGACAAATACTTAATAATCTGAAGTTTATGCCATTATTGTTTCTTCGTAGTCGCGATTATAGGTCCACAAAATTCACATTAATTTCTTCCACACAATCTCTAATATACTTTTAAGTAAACCGAACACATTAAAAATGTATTGTATTTTTTAAGATTTCATGCAAAATAAACACAATTACGGAATCACAATCTGGCACATTTATGGATTTGAATATTATGCTGAATTAAAAACGGTTGTAAATGCAACAATGTGTTTTGAAACGTACTATTGAAGTGTACATTTCAAAATCCTAACTGCCATATTCCGTATTGCGGCTCCTTTGTTCATAAAGAAATCTAAACCATACATATTTATTTTATTCAAAACAGCAGCATGTACAGATATGGCTCCTGTGATTGATGCATTCGAATATATTTTTAATTCAAAAAGGTTGTAAATCCAAATACGGCAGTTTCGATTTATGAAAAATCCAATTTAAGAGGATATTTTAAAATTTAAACTGCCACATTCCGTTTTGCGACTCCTTTTTATATAAAGAAACATAATATTTACGAATTTATTTTATTCAAAACGGTCACATCTACAAATATGGCACATTTGCTTATATATTTCTTAACGTAATCACTTCTTTTTTCGTTTTATGGCACTTTTTCACAAAAATGTCGTGCTTTTTGGTCGACGATCGAGTAGCAACTGAGAAAATGGCGGTTTAGCACCGAAGTTAGTCTCGAAAGAGTGATAATGCAAAAAGGGCACCTGCATAATTTTGGTACTTTCTAACGTCAAATCGACAGGTGTCTTAGTGTCACGTAAAATATAAGTGTTAATAATGTCGTTTTTGCAATAAAATAATTTTTCGTGGTTTTTGAGTTGTGTCGCTTTTGTATTTAATGGACGATGTATACGTTACAGATACATTTTTCGTTATATATACGTTACATTTTCCTTCCTATTTGCTAACCACAAAAATGTAGGCGCTTACTTTTCGCATTTGTACCTTTAGTATAATTACGAGTATGAATGTTAAGATGAAGCGAACTTTATTAAATTGCTAATTATAATATATTATAATTATAATAACTATTAATGATCAACTATTCATTTATTCAATAAAAAATACAATTACAGAACGAAATAGGTACAAGAAATACAAACTTAAAACTAACTATCACTAAAACACTCAGTTACAGCATAGACAACACAATACAAAACACGCACTAAATATAAAATATCTCCCCCAGATCCCCCGCCTCCGGAAAACTGCCTAAAATGCTGGCCACATTTCCCCTTTGCAGGGCCAAGCCTAACCTCTGGGAAAAGAAAACACCCGCCCTAGGGTCGCCCGAGACGCCCACTAGCCGGACCGATACTTCTTTTACAATTTTTTTAGTATCGGTCGACCAGGGACCCAAAGTTTCCACCGCAAGCGCCGCAAACTCATAATCGCTCGTTAAAAACGCGTACTACGTACTATTAATTATAATACTCATATTTAACGTTTATATACATATTTAAGTTCATATTTAGCGTTTTAGCTGCAAAATGTCATATTCATTTATATAAATTAATAAATTTGCAGGTAAAAATAAATACTTATGTTATGAAATGCCTATTCTTCCATCGTTAAAAGCGTATCTCTAGATAGCACCACTAAATACCTATATATTTATACAATACTTAATTATATATCTACTTGCATAATATAACGTTCAACTTATTTTTAAGGATTTCCGATAATGTCCAATGATTCAAGAATGTTGTTCCAATCAATTTAAAAACGAAAGGCATATTATTATTCGCCATGTCCGTCGATCCAATTTCGTTAACGCTTCCCTTAAATATTTAGTAAAGCAAATTACCCTCTAATGGATGAATTTTCCTACCTTCAAAGAAATAAGTGACTTTTATACGCTTCAATTTAATTACTTTTATTACAGGGTAAATGTTTCGTCCTATGGCTTCTGAAAACATATTCTTAACGTTAATTACACATCGATTACAAATTATTATATAAAGTACACCTATTTTCGTTCCGATTTTGGAGCGAAACACGATTTTACAAAAGGATACATGTTTTCCTTACATGTATTTGTTTTATATAATTCATTTCAAACCTTAAAATATAATTCATGATTCATATATTATTGTCAAGAAAAAGGATGCTTTTTACCCAACTTCAAAAAAAGAGGAGGTTCTCAATTCGACTATTTTTTTGGTAGGCATGTTAGTACTCGATGTCTCCGAGAATCTAGAACTGATTTTTTTTTAATCGAATGAGTATAACCCCGGGATGGTTCCGTTGACATCACGTCGAGGTCTGATGATGAGATCTTGTCGAAATCGGTTGAAGTCGGTATTTTTATTTGGGCGATTATAAGCTATGAACATCGCATTCATTTCCGGACTTTTATACGCTTCAATTGAATTATTTTTATTACAGGGTGAATGATTCGTCACATGTTAATATTTCGGCTTCTGAAAACATTTTCTTAACAATAATTATACATTGATTCATTATTATGTTAAGTACATCTTTACTTGTTACATTTTTAACAACAGCTGTCGGTGGCGAATTGCTTGTTCCCATTTTGTATGTTTGGCCGTGTGGTGACGGCAGTAAGAATACATTTGTCACCACCCCAACTCCTCCTGCGGGTGTCGTAAGAGTCGACTAAGGGATTGAAGTGTCACTGACCATTATTTGATAAAAAAAATGATGATGGGCAGCAGCGTCATCATACTGGGCACATTACTGCTATCGCCAACCCGCTTGCCCAGCGTGGCGATTATGGGCATTTACCTCCTAATGTGTCTATACGCATAGATAATAGGAGAGGCCTACGTCCAGCAGTGGACTATTATAGGCTGATGATGATGATGATTTTGTATATTGCCGTGTGGTGACGGCAGTAAGAATACATTTGTCACCACCCCAACTCCCTCCTGCGGGTGTCGTAAGAGTCGACTAAGTGATTGAAGTCATTCCACAAGATTAATGATGGGCGGCAGCGTCATCATACCACTATGATGACGCTGCCGCCCATCATTACTGCGATCGCCAATCCGCTTGCCCAGCGTGGCGATTACGGGCATTTACCTCCTAATGTGTCTATACGCATAGTTAATAGAAGAGGCCTACGTCCAGCAGTGGACTAACATAGGCTGATGATGAATTATTATGTTAAGTAAGTCTTTTATTGTTCAATTTTGAGCAGCAGCTGTCGGCGATTCGTTTGTTCCCATTTTTTATATAATATTCCCATACTCCTGGCTCCTCCAGAATATTTATAAGGTCTGAGGTAAATAAATAGTAAGGGTCCACGAACATGGACGTTACTGGCTTGATTTAGTGCATCGTGTAATAGGCCACATTGTAGCTGTTAACCCAGTTTGCTTGATTAAACCGGATTTAGTCCGTTGTGAATGTATGTGTGCCCAGATGAGAGTTAACATGGAATCAACATTAGGTAAGTACGAGTAGGTACAATATAAGTACCTAATATTTTAGAAAAGCTTATAATAATAATAATTTAGAGTCTTAAGAATCTCTCGCTAGATGGCTGGATCAAGGGTCGGATGCAGAAGGCGGTAATCCTGGATACGACGCGGATAGTCCGTCGGTTCCTCTCTCTGCGACCTTAACCACCGGCAGCTTGGGCCCGCTCCGTTGCCGGCGGCACCCTAAGTTAGTTTTTTTATAAAGTGTTTATATTTTGTATTGTGTTTGTATGTTGTATTGTTTTTAAATACATTCATTTTACAAAATACCTAGCCTAAGAAAATATTTGAATAAAGGATATAATAACTTAAAAAGTCAGTTTCTACTGCCTGTAGGCACATGAAGGTACCGCGTTTAATCGTTTGTCGCTGTTGCCGTCACGTTCTAACATGTATACAAGTGCGAAAGTGACGGGTAGCACGATAACTAAGGTAATAAAACGGGGCCATCATAAGCAGCCTGTTCATGCCTGTCTCACTTAGTAAATTTCTTATGTTCTAATACACCTTGTTAGCTCATAAATTATAGTTGTCGATTTCTAAGAATGAACATTTGACAGTTTAGAAATGATGATGAATGTTATTTTTGAGCTAACCCAGAGATGTTATTTTTAAGCTCTATGGAGCTAACCCAGAAATCTCAAAAAAGAATTTGCCTTTTTCGGGTTCCGTAGCCAAAATGGCAAAAACGGAACCCTTATAGATTCGTCATGTCCGTCTGTCCGTCTGTCCGTCTGTCACAGCCGATTTACTCGGAAACTATAAATGCTACAGTAACGAAATTTGGTAAGGATATGTGTTGTATGAACCGCTACAGGATTATGATACTAAATTGTAAAAAAAACCATTGAGGTGGGGGCCCTCCATACATGTAGCTGAGGGATAGAAAAAAATTTTTAGTTGTATATAAGCGTGTGGGGTATTAATAGAAAGGTCTTTGAAAATGACATGTAGGTTTATAAATCTCATTTTTATTTAAGCAAATCGTTTTCGAGATATCAGCTCTCAAAGTCTGAAAAATGTGTCCCCCCCCCTCTATTTTTTAAACTACGCGATATAAAATTCTAAAAAAAAATATGTTATGCACATTAATAAACTCTATCAACGATTTTTGGTTTGATTAAATTATCTCGTATAGTTTTTGAGGTAGGTTGATTTAACTGTATTTTTTCAATAATACATTGATAATGGTACGGAACCCTTCGCGCGCGAGTCCGACTCGCAATTGGCCGGTTTTTTTTCATATAAAATGTCGTGATCAATCGGTCAAAATGTATGAAAAAGACAATTTTTTTTTAGATTTCGTGATTTCTGATTGACCAATTTGATTTTGCCCAGTATAATTAATGGGTTTTTTTTTCTTATTTCTATATCCTATTTTGAATTCAATTTTTTTTATGTTTAATTTTAGTTTCATGACGCATTGGTTTTCTGCTGTAATGTCATGTAAACTTTTGTTTTAATAAATAACTGTCAAAAGTTCATTCTTAAGAAATTGGCAACTATATATAGAGATGTACATTGTATGGTATACATATAGTGTTATGGTGTTATATGAATTTAAAGCTATGCATAGCCTTATAACATTCCAGTCACTAAAAAACTCATTATCAAGGTAAAGATACAGCAGCCGAAAAGCGAATTGAAAAGAAATATGCCTGGTAACCAATTGCGAGCATACTTCGAATGAAGGCATGAATTTTAAAGGAAACGAAATTGAAACGGAGATTGCACTGAACCTCGTTCAGATGTTAGTAGTCTTTCAATTTTCTCACTTCGGCGTACTCTTAAATTGTTTCTAGTAACTATTTATGTGAACTATCAAACAGGAAGTCCTGGCTAGACTTTGCTCATCTTTTATTTACGCAGAAGGTCGAAAAAACGGCAATCTATATCATAAAAACAGTATTATAATGAGCATGAAAATTTTCTAATCATTTTATTCGTAAAATTGGAGATTTAAAGCATGTTCCGTCAAAAAAATGTAGGTACTTTATATATAATTATAGTGTGCGAGGTTATTAGTAACTCATGAATCAGCGTGTATGTTGATAAATGGAAAATGGTCCATTACAACCAAGTGCGAAAAAAATTTAATTCAAAACGATAAGCTCTAATACGATAAACGATAAGTACTATGCTCGATGATCTCAGTAGAGTCTCTGAAGATGTTGGTCTTAAGATGAACATGGACAAAACGAAGATCATGTCGAACGTCCATGTGATACCAACTCCAGTGAAAGTTAGAAACTCTACACTCGAAGTTGTTGACGAATATGTATACCTAGGACAAACAGTCCAGCTGGGTAAGTCCAACTTCGAGAAGGAGATCAATCGTCGAATCAGACTGGGTTGGGCGGCGTTCGGGAGACTACGCAATATCTTCTCGTCCAATATACCGCAGTGTCTCAAGTCGAAAGTCTTCGACCAGTGTGTGTTGCCAGTGATTACTTACGGATCTGAAACGTGGTCGTTCACTATGGGATTCATTAGGAGGCTCAGAGTCACTCAACGAGCGATGGAGAGGGCAATGCTCGGGGTTTCTCTGCGAGATCGCATCAGGAATGACGAGATCCGCAGAAGAACGAAAGTGACTGACGTAGCCCGAAGAATCGCCAGGTTGAAGTGGCAGTGGGCTGGCCATATTGCCCGGAGGACCGATGACCGGTGGGGTCGGCGTGTTCTCGAGTGGCGACCACGCACTGGACGGCGCAGTGTGGGAAGGCCCCCCACAAGATGGAGCGACGACCTGGTAAAGATTGCGGGTGTCCAATGGATGCGGACGGCTCACGACCGATCTTTGTGGAACTCTCTGGGGGAGGCCTTATTCCAGCAGTGGACGTCAATTGGCTGATGATGATGATGATGACTTTTGGCTTGGGGTGCATAGTTGGGTCCTTGTTTAAAATTACTAGTATTGTCACCTAAAGTTAAACTTCTAAATATAGGAACTTTAATAGCCGATGGTCGATGGTATCTACTTACTCGTATCTGCCTATTCAATAGCACACCCTACGAACTATTGATATTGATTATAAATTTATAACACCAATTTCGAAGACACTAGACTATTCGATTATCATTACTTCAAACACTCCCATAGTTACACGCCCAGCTTATTAGTTCGTCCTATATACAAAGCTGAAATACAAACAGAACTCTCACACTTCCACAATCGGATGAAACTTACCCTGAAAGTTCCGGTCACCGGCTACAAATCAAAAGTCAAACATCCGGCATCTCAGCGTAAAAAGGTCTTAAGTGCTCACTCATCTAATTCACTTAGGCTCTTTTTAATGGGTTGTGTTGTACAATGCTTGTCCGTTGTTATGAGTTTGGCAAATAGTTGTTCGGGTGAGTTTTCATTTGAACGTTTCAAGGACGTGCCTATGTTTGTTTCTAGCGACAGTTAAAGGTGCGTTCAATTCAAACCAAAAGAGCATTCGCTGTTCTATCCCCCGTTCTACGAAATCAACGTGTAACGATCGAATTTCGTAGAGTGGGGGGATAGAACAGCGAATGCTCTTTTGGTTTGAACGCACCTTTACAAGGACTAGGAATGTTCTCATTGATTGACTGTGATCTTATCATTTTCAGTTTTTCATCTAAGTAAAGTCCATGTTTCAAATACGAAGGCCCGATCCCACTTGATAAAGTCATTTGAACAATAGGATCAGTGATAACAAAACATACCTGGCCAGACCCTTTTGTGGCGTGATATTCTTTACATACATCGGTAGACGACACGTGCCAATTTAAAGTGGAGCAATTAAATGACAAAAGCTCGTGTGGTATCGGGCCTTCTTATTTGAAATGGACTATACCTATTTAATATAAGTAAGTGTCCTAAAGTAAATACAGTAGATAGGAGTAGGTAAGTTAATACGCGTCACAGACTTGAGACTATAATGTCATATGAACTTTTCTGGATTCGTCTTAGTTTAAAAGATAATGACATGTCATGTTTTTCAAAAAACTAATTTCATCATGAGTTACTGAAAAATGACTGCACGATTAAAATTCTTACACTAATAGTTTTAATCTTGAAATACTCACTTATTCAAGTTAAAGAAATTGAGAAAAAAAAATCCCAAAAAAAGTCAACCAATTAGAACCAATTGGAATTAGAGCCGTAGGCCACTCAGGAACTAAGTCAAAGTGATGTTATGAATCACATTGTTAGAAATTTCTTACTACTGGTTATTTTGACATGGTTCTAAAGTTAATTACGGCGCCGATTGGTTGAGTGTTCAATTCCGCCAACATTACCTTCATTTAAACTGGTATATCATATTGGTCGCTAGGCAAAATTGGAGTAATCATTGTTTTCGTTGGCGACAGGACAAGTAGGTGTATCCGGTTAATATACTATAAATACCCCGTAGCTACAACAACCCCGAATCACTTTAATCTATTTTGATTTGATTAATATTACTACGGACGCACATCACACATTCGATAATTGTTTATTTTACTGAAAATACAAGCAATCTAAAAGTAAATCAATCAATCAACTAACCTCATTGACCCTATTCCTACCTGTCCAAGTATGTTCACTTCTTCAGTCAGGGCCCCGTAAGTCACGTAAGTGACCTAGCCTTACCTAATACACAGCTTAATAATGAACACTCCTTAAATAGGGAACAATACCTATAGGGTAAAACTAGGATAATTGCACTCAGCCGAGTCATCGCAATATCTTATTGAGATTAATCTTGCAATGAAATGTTTTTTTTCTAACATGTGCGAAAAATAGTTATTTATTATACAAGGGGGCAAAGTTGTTGTTTAACTGTCGTGCCAATATTGAGGCCTGAGCTAGCGAAAGATTCCAAAATTGAGCCACGAGCGTAGCGAGAGGTTCAAAAACTGGAATCTTGAGCATTGCGAAGGTCTCAAGGCACGAGAGTTGAACAAACTTTGCCGCCAAGTGTAATACAACTTTTTTCCCCTCACTATCGCGAGGAAATATGATTACAAATCTAATCCAAATGTAAATTAACTTAAAGAAACTATTTAAAACTCAATGTCGAAACGTATCGCAGAATAGAGTTACTTATGGAACATAAATATTGCCAATGGCTTACAAAGTCACATGAGAAACGACCAATTTAACATGTGAGCTCCGATTGCGCATGTTTACTACGGTCATACAGATCCACTTATACTAGGCAGTAGGGGGCTATAGGAATTAGAGAAATGTCAAATTACTTTATTCACAAGTGTGTAAAAAGCGTTTTTACCCGCTCGCATTAAAGGATAAACGAGCGCTTTACGAGCTAGTGAGGGGAAAAAGAACTTTCCGCACGCTTCGCGCCCGGTAATTTCTCTTTTTGCCGCACTTGTTATGAAAAAAATCGTCCCTTACACGTGCAATTTTTTTTAATTTTGCACGTGTAAGGGAATTTACTCCAGTGATTGTCGCCCTCGTTTCACTCGGGCTCCATCTTTCACCCTCGCCGAAACAACCCCGCACTAGTTAGGAAATGTACTATTACCTTGTTTGTTATATTATAACTTGAATTGATTTACCATCATGTTATCATTATAAATAAAGTATTTCAACTAAGAGGTAATGAAATTGAAAAGCGCCGCTTCTGATGTCATCTTTCTATGAGGCTAAGTGATTTTTAATCAAAATAGCGAATGCAGTGCCCCGTATGAAGGCAGTATTGGTTTTTCTCTTCGTATCGCATATATCTACAGCGTGACTGCATGAAAGGGCAAACATTAGCAATGGAAAAGGAAACAAATTTAAATGTTCTTTGAGCGACCAACAATACGAACCTAATTTTTTTTAATTTGCTATCTTTTACTATTGCCGAAGGTTGTTGATCAGAGTAGCCATATAAATTATATGACTAAGTTTCGTAACACAATGTATTGATTCGTACGGAGGGCGTGCAACGCACGGTACCGCTTTGAGTCGCTGTTCGTTCTAAAATTAATTTAAACTGTTAGAGATAAAGTGTTAATGACTGATGTGTTAATACATTTTAAAGTGGACATTTTTGTACCTAATTATCAAAAAACTTGGTCTCAAAACAGTGTTAATATTGTGAATTCGGAATTATAAACAAGGATTGTGATTGAAACGGTATGCTTCTGAGCGCAGTGTCGGCCGAGATAAGAGTCCGTGGCGTAAACGCGGATAGTTGTATGAACTGCTGCGGCGCTTACGCCGTTTGTGTCGACGACCGCGAAAGCTGTCTTTTTTGTGCCCCAGTGCAATAATAACCAGTAGCGAAACAGCTTTAACGTCGAACTTTCTGTGTTAAATATCTGCTGGCGAACTTTTATCATCTACCAACATTTTTGATTTAATCTCAAAATTGCTTTATTTGAGTTTTTTAATTTATTTTTGGATATCTGCAAATTATATCAACTTACAAAATGAGGTGCACAGCTTGCCCGTTATCTATTACGGCTACGGAATTACTTCGATGCGTGTCATGCAAAAGTAATTACCATTATAAATGTGTAAACATGACTAGCGCAGTATATCGGGAAACACAAACGCAACTAAAACAGGCATGGCAGTGCTCCTCTTGTAATAATGTCACCACTCGTAGAAAAGGCGCCGACGATACTCCAGTTCGGGCCCTTAATCAATTGGGGGCCCAAATCCACCAAGTTTCGGAGTCTCAGCAGGCAGACATGTCCTGCGACGTATCATTGCTGGACCTGGAGAATGACTCCCCCTTAATAAGAAATAGACTAGTTGGACAGCGTTGCAACGAGGACTCCGAAGACAGTATTCCGTACGGTGCTTTTGCGGCTCTTTTGGAATCGAAATTTTCAAAATTCAGAACAGAGCTGTGTAATAATTTTAATACCAAAATTGATAGTCTGAGGTCCGAGATACAATTTTTAAAAACTGAATTGAATGGGTTGAAACAGAACGCTGACAAAATCACCGAAAAAGTGGATTTCCTTCAAATAGAAAATGCAGATGTGAAATCTAAACTCGCACTGTGTCAACCGAATCGGAGTACTGATACACAAGCGCTGCATGACTCAGTCACCCGGCTAGAGAACGAGCTAAACGACAGAGACCAGGCGGCCCTCTCTAATGACCTCGAGATATCTGGAATCCCTGAATTTAAGGGCGAGTCGACCGTGCACTTGGTCCTCGCTGTGGGGACAAAGGTCGGGGTGCAACTAGATGAGTGTTCCATAGTGAGCGCCGAAAGGGTCGGCCCGGTGCGGGCGGCGGCGCGAGGGGGCGGCTCCGAGCCGGCGGCCGCGGCGCGCCCGCGCCCGCTCGTGGTGCGGCTGGCGCGCCGCTCGGTGCGGGACGCGCTGCTCCAGGGTGCGCGAGTCCGGCGCGGCTCGAGAACGGATGGACTCGGCCTACCTGACCACATCGCATCGAGGTTTAGTGTGCACGAGCGACTCACTAAAAAGAACAGGATTCTATTCGGCAAGGTTCGCGAAAGAGGCCGCTCCGAACGGTGGCGGTTCGTTTGGAGTAAAGAAGGGAGGATCTACGCTCGAAAATCGGAATCGTCGAGAGTATATCGGATTCGGTCCGAGAGTGATATGGACCGTATTTTTCTCGATCAATTTAGTGACCCTACTGTATAGTATATTATTGTTATTTGGTTGCTTTTTGTTCCATAAAAATATCCCTATGAAAAATGGTTGCATGAATTATTTTACTACTATGTTATTTTTTCTATTTTATGTTGCGATGTTACAATATTGTTCGTATATGTTCATACGTCTAATACAATATTTACATGATTTTTTGAACGTGTGCTATATTTTTAATGTGACTATTAGGAATTTATTTGGTGGTATTTTTTGTACAACTTTGTTGAGGTATATATGTAAAGATAAGATTATGGTTTTTAATCAAATATGTTCTTATCATAGTAATTTATGGCGCTTATTATATTTTACTAAATATGTTAATGAATTTGTCGCGATTTTAAAGATTTTATTGAAGAAATTTCACTGTATAAAGAAATTAAAAGTTTTATTATGTGTATACAGAATCAAAATAATATTTAAATTTCTGTTAGTTTTTTATTATATTAATGTTGTACAATCATCACAATATCTAATGAAACACTTAGATAATTGTTCTTATCTGCATAATATTTTATTAAAGCTGCATACTTATATTATTCAGTATAGCTCTATCTCTATGCGTCCATCTAAGTCATTGCAACCAGTAAATGTTTTTATGATACTATTACAAAATAATTTGTTATACTTGAAATACGATTTACACCGTACATACAGTCAATCACCCGCATTTACGCCTTTTTACCCTGCACACATTATGACAATAACTTTTTTTCTATCGCTTTTTAAATTATTTTATATTAATATAAGATAAAACGAAAATATTTAAAAATTGGATTGTTTAATGCAGGGTCTCTATGTTCTAAGCATAAACATGACGAATTTTCTGTAGCTATCGGTCAACATATACCGGATATCCTGGCCATAAATGAAACTTGGTTGCAGCATGGCCAAGAGGGTCGTGCGCCCACGGTACCAGGGTACAAGCTGCGGCATGCCCCTCGTACACTTGGAACTAGGAAAGGTGGTGGTGGGGTCGGATTTTACATAAAAAATGGTGTCGGTGCGCGAGCCTGTGGTCACCCTTCTTGTCCAGACGTTGAGCAAATGTGGCTAAAAGTTAAATTAAATAATATTACTTTCGTAATAGGAACGGCATATCGCCCTCCGTGGCTTAGTTTGGATGTTTTTTTGGATGCGTTGAGTGACACAATTGTATCGTTTTCCAGTTATGACCATATTATACTGAGCGGTGATTTTAATATCAATTTATTGAACGTTTATGATAGTGGATACAAACGGATACAACAATTTTTCGCTTGTTATAATCTTATAAACTACATTACGGAACCGACTCATTTTACAGAGCACAGCTCCACACTAATTGACGTAATATGTACCGATGCTGCGATTATTGATGCTGAGGTTGACCATAACCCGGAATTGGGGGGGCACGCTATGGTATTTGTCAACATCAACATTAAAACAGCCAGTGTTCCGCCGTCAGTCTATTTTAAAAGACCTCTACATAAAATAAGGATACAACATTTTAACGGTCATTTAAGCCAATTAAACTGGGAGAATATCACAAAGCAAAGTACAGTTGACGATAAGTTAGCGTTATTCAATACATATATACTCGGCATTTTTGATCTATATGTACCAGTCCAGAAAAAAATCTTTAAGGAGACCTCTAAGCCCTGGCTTACTGACAATGTTCGCTATATGATAAGACTTCGCAATGAAGCACACAACAAGTTTAAGAAAAGTAAACTAGACTCTGACAGGCTAAATTATAAAACATTGAAGCATTTGGTGAACACTAGCTTACATTTTGAAAAAAAAGCTTATTTCGAACAACACATCAACACAAATTTAAAAAACCCTAAAACTCTGTGGAAAAATCTAAAGCGTAACGTAATACCTAACTTTAAAAATACATCTACTTTACCACAATTCTTTAATGATCCGACTGCAATAAATGATAGCTTTTTAAAGGTTCCGGGTACAGATGAGGTCGAAGCTATAACTTTGGCGTTTTTTGATAGCCAAAGGTATGGCAACTCCACTTTTAGCCTGAGTCCAGTGGATGAAACGGATGTAACGAAACTATTACTCGGTACAAATTCTAACGCCTTAGGGTTCGATGAGATAACATATGATATGGTATTAATTACACTTCCATTGACTTTATCAATGATTACTCATTTGATCAACGCTTCTATTCGAACTGCTGTAGTTCCGTCTGTTTGGAAGACTGCCATTGTGTGCCCAATACCTAAAATAAACGATCCAAAAGAACTTAAAGATCTGCGTCCGATAAGTATTTTACCATATCTTTCAAAGATTTTAGAAAAAATTGTGTATGATCAAGTGTCTAAGTATGTGGAAGCTAATAATATTCTACCGGAAAAGCAGTCTGGATTTAGGAAAAAAAGAGGCACCTCTACAGCGCTCCTAGATGTTATTGACGAGGTTCTGGCAGCTCGAGATATGGGTCATGCCACAATAATGGTATTATTAGACTTTACGAGGGCTTTTGACTGTATCAACATTTCGCTCTTACTTTCTAAATTACGTTACTATGGGTTCGATAATCACGCAATAGATTGGTTCTCTAGTTATTTCAACGAGCGTAAACAAATTGTTAAGCTAACAGGAAAAGATGGGCTTTCGTCAATGTCTAGCCCGCGTCAATTGAGAAGAGGAGTGCCTCAGGGATCCATTTTGGGCCCACTCCTGTACATCCTGTACAGCAGTGACATCGTCAGCTGTATAAAACATTGTAAATACCAGCTATATGCCGACGATTTGCAAATTTTCCTTTCTTTCCATCCACGTGATATGTCCTCCGCAGTCGATAAAGTAAATGAAGACTTAAAACGGTTGTCAGAATGGTCCGCCAGAAACTGCCTTGTGCTTAATCCCACCAAATCAAAATTTATGGTTCTCGGCTCTTTAAAAC